>JAHZNA010000453.1:0-143842 GCA_027743935.1 Sinodicranocentrus sp. ZH6 | reverse complement strand
ATTCCAGATCTTTATTTTAATTTTTCAGTTTTCCCATCGTCTTTGTCTCTTACATATGTGGCATATGGAAGTAGTCTCAAGATATAATTTCGGAATATTGTATGGCTTTATATAGTTCTGAAAAAGATCACACTCAAGAATTTATTACTGCAAAAGTTTCAAACTAGCATATAAATGTGACCTGTGAATTAATGCGGCTTAAAACTAAAATAGGTATTCAAAACAAAGACTTTTTTCTCATGTGGAAAGCCGTCCCAAGTTAACATAAAAAATGTATGTATGGAAAAAATGTTTTATTTAACTTGGCATGTGAAATATTTTTGCAAGTTATGAGTTGGTGCCAGTGCGCCAGGTTTGCTAGATAGAAAAATGTTAACATGCTATGTTCTGTTTAAAAAATACGAAAACAATGCCTCAATGTTTTTCAAAACAACTTGAAGCCAGTTGATGATCAGCTACCATATTCGGTTTCTCGTAGCTAAACTATTGGTTACATTGAAGCTTACGAATTAACGAGGAAATTTTTTTTTCATATCGGCCATTTTTGTTTATTTTACATGTTCGAAATCCGTTTTTCAGAAAAAATCAGATATCCGGCCATTTCGAGAAAATTAAATTCGATTTTTTAGGAAATAAATATGAAAACTTTACAAAAAATTGAAGGAATAAAAAATTGAATCTTGAGCATAGACTGAATACTATTAAGCTTGGTTACATATGTACCTGAAAACAACTTAGTCCATTTTTGTCCGATACCAGGTTTTTCTTTGCCAGAAAAAGCAAGAAACATGTTTCTTATTGATTTCGCACGACCTTTTTACTTTCAAAAAATTCTTGGTCCCAGGAAAAATTTCCGCAGTGCAGGTTTACTATTCAAAAGAAATACACGTAAGATCAAGAAGTTCTAAAATGTTTACCAAATTTATGATAAAGTGCTGGGACTACAGGCTACGTCTCAGTCGCTCTTTATTGGCCTGTCATTTCCACTATGATAAGGCAAAAGGAACCTTCGTCATAGCAAACAACTACATGTTATGGAACATGTGGTTTACCATGAGTTTCACGGGTGGTTTCATTCTCATCTTGCCACCTATCCTCCTCTCCAAAACTGAAAACGATGATGGAAGCTTCATCTCGGAGCATTCATTTGGTTCAGTGGTCATGGGTTTTCTGGAAATCTTCCTTGTGGCATGTCTTCAGATGGTATCTTACAGACTAGCAACATACCAGAAGCAAGTTGTTTACCTGCTGAATCAGTTTTCTCTCTATACCACCCACATCGAAGGTAAATATTGTATTCATACATATTCTTATTGATAAACGATGGAGGCAGCCTATTGAAAGCTAGAGAATAAACGAATTTTATTTCTGAAATGTCAAATATTTTATTAAACTATATTTTATGTTGATAAATTTGTTGATTCGTTTAGAATTGATGCTTCGTAACGAAGTCCAATTCACAAGAAAGCAACAAAAATTATTTCGAGGTGCAGAATGGATGATCGTCATGATGGCTGTAATTTCCGCCCTCGTCCCGGTATTCTTTGTGTTTGCCGTTTGCGTGGAAATGGAACCGGTTCACATTCTCAACAAAGTCATGCTCGAGATCGATATCACGTATTCTGTGGATCACTTGCCTGTGCTGTTATGTCTAATGTGGCAAGTGGCCGCGCTGGCAAATGTTGTCTTCACAGCGTTGACATTGGCGCTAGGGTATAATATTCATGTGCTCATAATTGTGCCCTCCTTGACACCTGAATCTGTACATGAAACCCTTGAGAATGTTGAAAGTTCCATTGTGATTCGTTATAGTATTGTCACTCAATCTTTCGGGGTGATGGATGGTGACACAGTGATGCATTTGTATCGCACGCAGCAAGTATTTAATAAGCTTACTAATGAAATATACGCTACAATTTTCATCTCATCCCATGAAGTCATTACGATCATGCTCGTTGTTGGAATGACCTTTACTGCGATAGCTGCTCCAGATTTTTTATTCTCTAGTGCTGCTGTATTCTGCTTGGTGGTCAGTGGTATCTTTGTAGGCCTGCTGGTTGTATATGTTGAGTCCTATACGGGGGCTTTGATAGAAGAGTCTACTGCAAATTTCAAGAATAAAAGTATCCAGCTAACCAAGGCCAAGTCTTTGTATCACAGGAGGTGTAAGAGTTGCCCAAATTCGATGTATTTTCAGTTAGCTTATCCATTCTTCAATTTGCGAAGAAGGACATTCCTCGAGTTCTTGGATCAATGTTTGAACTTTTTGATCACTTTGCTTACATTGTAATGTTTTAGAAAAAATATTTAACTGCACGCTAATGTTTCTTTATCACACAATTAGTTTGAACCGCATCAATAAAATAAGTAAATCTTCATTTAAAATAATTAAAAATTAAGTCTACTGGTATTCTAGAGTATTAAGCTTCAAGTACTACAAAAGTATAGAAAATTGTAAGCACTATAGTAAGTAGTAATATTGAAAGCAATGATTTAAATGAAAGTATATTAGGAAAATAAGTAATATAAAAGTAAACCGATTTGAAAGTTACAGATGCTGCATGCGGTTTAGATTCAAATAAATCTAATGAGACAAATAAAACTTGAGTTCGAAAGAGAAACTTATTACAAGTTTTACTGAAACATTAACCTAAATTCTATTCCATTTTTAAATAGAAACGTACTATTATGCTTTAATCACACATTATAAATGTATTACAGGGGTGAATATTGTAAAAGATATAATAAATTTGGTTGGATTATGCTGCACTCATCCCATTACCACAAGGTTCCAATTATTGTCAGAAATGACACAAAAAGCCTCTAATTTCTCCAAATAACAAAAGATCAAAATAAAAACCTAATTGGGAGTTTTTCTTAACCCTTCCAAAATATTTTTTGATTATTAAAAGGCTTATACGTGACTAACCACTAAAACTTCTAAGCTTCCCATCTCAGATCCACTATTGCATCAGAAAGCATGTACTTTACCTTCCCAAAATACCTTCCAGTAGAGTCTAGAAAGGTCTCTCAGAAGGTACATCAAACCATATGAAATGAGTAATCCACACGTAAACATACTAAAAGGGCTGGAGCATTTCTCCGTAATAGACGTCTAAATATTGAAAGTCAACCTAACTACAAACCTAATCCCAGCTTGCTTTTCCATAAAAATATTATAGAGATTCCAATTTACTGCAGAGAAAATTTTTAACGGCAATAGAATTGAGAAAATTGCAGTAAAATGGAGACTGTATTGTGATGGAGTCAGAGATGTAGACTATCTTGTCATGAGCTGTGTCTCTGAGCATCAAAGAAAATTTCTATGTTGTTAAGCAATGATTGCGTTTATAACCACCAATCAATGATTGGCATAAATGTTGGCCTGAAAATTTGAGTTTTTACTGCTGTTAAGATGTGTGCAAATGAATGAGATCATGGCACAGTATTTTAATTTAGTTATCTAATCTGCAAAACATTTTTTGAGTAATCCTTTGAAAGATTGAAACATTATTCTAAAAACCAAGTGGGAACTTTGTCTTTAAAGATGCCTGAAATGCTTAACTGCACGTATTCAAAAATTAAAACAAAAGGCGGCAAAAGGTTTGAATCATATTTAAAAAGAGTCGCATAAATATAAAGGAATTGTCAAGTAGTTTTATGAGCTGTGCAAAACTTTTCTATGAATTCTAAAAGTATGTTTTCCTACCATCACCATTAGTCAGCTTTTACATTGACTTTTCTTTCCGTTTGCAATGAACATTCAGAAAATAATTGGATTTAAAGTTAATTGTTTATGTTTGATTTTGATGAATGCGTGTCATTGATGGAAAATAAAGTTGGCGTAAACAAGTTTTTCTCAAGCCAACCATAGTCTTTTTAATGAAAAAAAATAAGGAGAGCTAAATTGAATTTGTTTTTAATTTTTCTAGTAGTGGAGCCAACTAGTCGAACAAAAAATTGCCTTTTAGCAATCAACCATTTTCTGTAATTGACAATTACAAAAACATTTTCCTGGTTTATCCGGGTCGTATTTTTCAATTCTTTTTGTGAAAAAAGTGTTCCCAACTCTTCTGCTTGTACTCATTTTGATTAAATTGCTAGCCCTGACAAAGTTCCGCAGTGAACATTTTCAACTACGCAAAACCTCATGTGAAATCATAGTTCTTCAAAATGATCACCAAATTCATGATAAAGTGTATCGACTACAGGCTCCGGTTCAGTCGCTATTTCTCCTTTGCTTGTCACTTCAACTATGACCCGAATAAAGAAGACTTTGTTGTCGCAAACAATTCCATGTATTGGAATTCATGGCTCATCTTTATTCACAATGTCGGTTTCGTTCTCATGATGCCACTTGAACTTCTCTCGAAGAAGGAAAATGACGATGGAACCGTTGTCTCGAAGATTCCATTTGGCACAGTTATCATTGGTTTTGTGGAAGTTTCCTCTGCAGCAGTTCTCCTTTTGCTTAACTACAGACAAGCTAAATACCTGAAGGAAGTGATTCGGCTATTGAACCAAATCTGCCTCTACACAACTCACATGGAAGGTACGATTTAGTTATTGGTTAATTTTTGTTGAAAATTGTCTTTACTAATCACTTTTGTCTCCTCTTTGCAAGAATTGCTGATTCGGCAGGGAATCAAGTTAAGAAGAGAGCAACAAAAACTGCTACGAAAAGGAGAGTGGCTTTTCCTTCTTATTGCAGTGGTTTCCACTCTCATCCCGATTTTCTTTGGATTCGCCATTTGTGAGAAAATGGAACCGATTCATATTCTGTTAAAGGACCTACTCGAGTTTGACGTCACCTATTCGCTGGAACACTTACCACTGATGATCTACTTAATGTGGCAAGTATCTGGATTGGCTAATGTGGTCTTCACTATGATTGTTGTTGGGCTTTTTTATATATTCAATGTGGTCATAATTGTGCCTTCAATCACACCCGAATCTGTGGATGAGTATTCGGTGAATGTCAAAGGTACCACTGTAATTCGTTACCGTGTTGTCACTCATTCTTTAGGGGTGTTAGATGGAGACAAAGTGATGCACATGTATCGTACGCAACAAGTGTTTAATACACTTATTAATGAAATATTTGGGTCAATTTGTATCTCTGTGCATCACGTTCTCTTGATTGGCGTATTTGTTGGGTCAGCTTTTACAGCGATTACAGATCCAGATTTTCTGTTTTCCAGTTTACCCGTTTGCTTCTTGATAATTTGTGCCATGCTTGTAGCTCTGCTGGCGGAGTATATTGAGTCTCTTGTGGGTGCTGTGATTGAGGAGGCTACGGTAGCTTTCAAGAATAAAAGTAAGAGGCTAACCAAGTCAAAGTCGTTGTACAATAGGAGGCTAAGGAGTTGCCCAGATTGTATGCATTTGGAAATGGCTTATCCATTCTTTACTTTGCATAGAAGAACATTTCTCGAATTTTTGGATCAAGGTATAAGCTTTTTGATTACTTTGCTAACTGTCTAATTCAAGAGTTGATCTAAAAACGACTTTCAAATTAAGACTTGGCACATGGAATAATTTGCAAATTGTCCTTGTATAGAATGTATGCTTAGTGTAGTTGAATTTATTGTCAGATAGTAATAATGTTTTGAATAGAATTAATAGATTTTTTGATGCACTTATACATTTGAAAAATAAATAAGCTTCTCTGTGTGTAAAAATATTTTTCTTGGCAAAGGAAAATCTTTTTAGTCTTTGCAAAACATGTATGTCAAATGTCACCAGCAATAAATATTTGAAACATAGTTTGTATAAAGTCAATATAAAAGGTAAAGGTAATAAAGCTTGTTGTTTGAGATAAAATAAGATAATGTTGTTGTTTGAGATAAAATAAGATAATGTTGTTGTTTGAAATAAAATAAGATAATGTTGTTGTTTGAAATAAAATAAGATAATGTTGTTGTTTGAAATAAAACAAGATAAAATTTTTGTGAAAATAAAATTGTGTTAAATGATTAAACCACCGTTTAAAATTGCGAAAGAATTAGGCATTCAAAAAATCATGTTGCATGACAATCTTTGTTGTATTGACTCCGCTTAAAACACGTCAGTATTTTATGAGGTAATCATTTGTGATGCATGAAATTTGCAATCATCTTACTACATTATATTGCGCATGTCTGTAAGTGAGTGAGGGCGTAGTGGACCGGTCAGTAAAATTAGGCTACGAATAAAAAATTTCTTAGATTTCCATTATATATATATATATATATATATAAATAGTTTAGACGCACCAGACCGCACACTACAGTTTTTTGTTATGAACACTCATGGTATCGAAAGTAAATACCGTAAATACTATAATTTTGCAAAATATAGCAACTATATAAGATATTTAACTAAATCCAACTCAATACCCATGAAAGCTTCTCAATAACTTCTTTAATATAAGAGCAGGAGGAGGTATTGAATCCCAAACTTATGTATAAGTGATGGTATGCACAAATATTAGCCATATGACTCCACCACGAAGGCCTGCTTAAGCTATGAAATACTTTGTTGTATAATATCGCCCACCGCTGAAAGTTTCTAAACATTAGACATATTTACAATACAAAGAAGATGAGCGATTAATAAACGTATGCAGCAGAGCCATGCGTATTTATTGTTTTGTTTTAATCTTACTATATCAGACGTGGTTGAAGAAATTAGTCATACCCATATTACATAATATCCGCTGTGATTAAGGGTATGTTGACTCAATGTGGCCAACGACGTGTATAACAGTATGCTATAAGTATTACACTCGCTATCCTGGGAAGCAGTAGAGTGTTTCAAGAAGCTTGACGATTATTCGTCATTGTCATGAAAATGTATTTTTTTCTAAATTCAACTCGATTAAATGTTTGTCACGTCTTCCTCAATTTTTTTAGTGCTGGTGAGTCCCAAAAAGTTTGAGGATAAGTAAGCCAATTGATTTCCAGGCCAAAATTAATTTGAAGGTTACGTTTAACAAGGTGACGGGATATGGGTACAAAACATTGTATCGTCATTCTTTTAGCTTGTGCTATTAGTGCAAAACCAGCTTTCTAGTATTTTATAACATGAGTACAAGGGAAATAGGAGCATTTGCATTTTGCAAAAAAAAGAATCATGCAGCCTAACAATTTCAATTTTCAAAAAAAATTAATGATTATTTATTTCTTGTTAGGAAATCTGACTAATGTTTTTGACAAATGATAATTACAATATTTTAAGAGATCTTATATAATTTGTTGAAATTTTCATTAAATTTATAATGGCTTGGAAAAGTTTGCACCTTTTTCTGGAAAAACTATCTATCAAAATAAATCCACTCCTCCTAAATAAATGATTGCTTCAGCTTTCCTTGTAATTTACTGTTGGATTGGTATTCAAGGAATATCACTGACACACTTGTTTGGTGGCACCACTCTAAAACTAATTTAATGCAAGGATCATAGTAAAATACTCTGATATAAGTTATTACATAATTTCATGGTGAATTATAATTTTTTTTACGTCGGAGTTACATCATCAATCAATCGTCATCATTCTCGGGTGTGAGAGTAATGGTTCCTCTTCAGTAATATTTTGTGACGGTAACTGTTCCCCTGCTGGAATATAAACACAATTAGCTTGTTCACTCGTATCATTAGACTCTAAATGTAAGTAAATGTAAAAGGACACTAAATGTATGACGAAGATAGTATATAGATAGATAAATATAACTTATGGATTAATTATGCAAATGATTCGAAGTTATTCATGGTTATTAGTGTAAACTCCAATTGAAATGCATATCGAGCCAAAAAATTCATACTGGTAGGGCAGTTTCTCATCTAAACACATAAGCAGCTAAAACATTCATACTGGGAGAGCAGTTTCCCATTTAAATACATTATCAGCTAAAAAGTTCATTCTAGCAACAAAATGCTCGATTTTTTGAAGTGTTTATGTTTTTGTTGGGAACACATGTTATTATTGTCATGATACTTTAGCTGAATGTGCAGAGTCAAATTTGTTTTTGGATAATAAATTACAAGATACGCAATTTCACCGAAAATCAATTAATAAAGTTTTATTTGAATATTAAATTTGTTCTTGAGTATTAAATTATTTTGAGTCACACAAATAGGATATATTTCCAGACGATTCTGAAAAATTCACTTGTAGCTTAGTGGTAAAGCATTGGGGGATAAACCCAAATAGCCTGTGGTTCGATTCCCAGGCTGGGGATTAATTTTTCTAATGAATCGAGACTTTAAATTCTTTAAATGTTAACAACACTGCTACTTACAGTATAAACAAAGTTGAAAATTCCTTCAATAATATTATCTTATTTCCGGTTTTTTCATGCATTCGTTGAATGTAACAATGGGAATTGGGATGAGCCTAAGATGCTTGGAAATAAATTAAAATTGTAGTTTCCTACTTGATACTTGTGTAGTCGTTGTTTTGCGGTTTGATGTGCATAGATTGAAGGTCAACGTATAAATGATGAGGACCTCGCGACCAAATCAAATGACAAACCTTGTTAAATGACAAGGAAGGACATGTTTTCAACTCATTATCATTTATTTTCCGCACATCTTTCAGGATAAGCAACAGAACAATAAAAAACTGATTTATATATATTTATATATATGGTGATTTTTCTCTCTTTCGATTTTCATGTAGGCAAATTCCAGTTTGATAATTTTAGTATTTTATTGGCTTTTGTTTTAAATACATAACAGTTCCTTCTTTGTCGTGGTGATTGGAATGGATGGCAATTGGCATTTTAAAAACTTTACGATTCGATATTTTCCGTAGAAATCATATATAATAACTTTATATCATACCTAAACATTATTATCAAGCAGATTTGGTTTAAACCTGAACTTCGTGATGACGATAATAATTAAGTAAATAATCAATGAGAAACTGAACCATGTACATACTTTGAATAGTTTAAATTAAAATCAGCAAGATAATGTGAGTGTACGCATTATGTCAATGAAAATTAAATTAGTAACGGTTTGGTATATACGTAGACGTAATCAGAATCGATTTATAATATTCATTTTGCGCACTTAAATATTTACACAACGATATTGTTAAAAAATATCAACGGAGATGCAACATGATCAATGATGATAATAATCAATAATACAATTATAATAATAAATTCTGAGTAATACATAATAATAATAATCTCTTTTTTGTCTACGTCTAAATACTAGTAACTAGTAGCAATAATGATAATATACAACGATAATGAAGAAAAATAAAATTATGTCTACGTTGTACATACTCTGAATATGCATAACAATATAATTATCTCCATCTTTCGTGATTTCAGTTTTGGGGCCTGTAGTAGTAAGTACTTTAGTTTGTAACGCAAATTCCAAAAACCATGATCTCAGAATCAAATCTATTCAATAACAATCAGTATGTACTAATGACAATAATTATTGGGTAGACATAATATATTCATTAATATATCATATCATGCTTTTATGATGCACTTAAATAACTAATTATGTACGTATTACATAATAGGCTTAGTAATATTATCATAGTTGTTATATTTATAGCGTCTGGAGTTTCTACATAAATGCATGATACACATCATCCAGGCATGTGATGTATATCATGAATAAATGCTTTAATTACTAAATCCTAGCAACTATTCTATTAAGCAACTAAGAAAGGCATTGTTACTTGTTCATAAATGCACAATGTTCATGCGATATATCCATATAGAGATGTTGTAATTAAAACACTACAAAACCGAAAATAACCTGATCTATCCTCTGTTATAATGTTACATACACAAATACAGTTACGTGGCTACCATGGTAAATTAATGAGCTTCAAAAACTAAAACTAACAACGTAACCAAATACCAAACATGAGATAAAATTCCGAAGTTTTCGTAAAAGCATTGGAAAACTACACTTTTTGGTAAACCCAAAGCATCGAAAGAAACAAGGAAACGTAAAAAAAATTCCCCTTTTCATAACGACTGCTTCATAATTTCTGCTTCCTTATCTGTAGTAGTACCCTTCCTGTACTGTAATAGAAAAGTTTGATGATATTCAATAGAAAATAATTACTCCTCGAAACTACAGTAATTGTAGCTATTCTATTCGATTTCTGTTCGCTGTTCTGACAACTTAACGATCTACGACTGATTTTCAATTAGACTTTTTTGGAAAAGTACTTACACAATACGTCTTTATACATGATTTTTGTCTAGTAATAACACGTTAAATTTGTTCCGGAATACTTAAATGCAACAAACGTTTAAAACGAATAAAACGAGGACAATTTAAGTATCTTCGTTAGTTAGTTCACCGTGTTCAACAACGCTCGCTTACAGTCAAACAATTCAATTGAACATGAGCCTACCCCACACGCCTCGGTATGGATTCGATTCACATTTTTATGGTTTACATGATACAGCTTCATTCGATAATGTCATTCGATTTTAACTTAATATGTATGTACAAGATATATAGTATACTAGGTTGCATATTATTACAAATTTGTTTCGACGTAGACAACATTCGGCTTGATTTGCTGGTATTAAATATCTCTGCCTTATGCGAGTTATCTACGTATATGATGAAAGTGCCGACAGTTAAAACTTTTCGTCTCTGCAGAAACAAATGAGAGCATTATATTATGGTCCGCTGCCTTTATACTTGTGAAAATGCAAAATATGACCCTTTAAGTTTTCATTGGTTTCTTTCGATTATCCTGTTTGTGTGAAGTATTTTTCCATGATATTTACTTGTAAGTAACATATTTAAATCTACAAAAGTAGCGCAACACCGGACTTAGAGATACAAGAGTAAACATACACTTCACATCATCGCATCGTGAGGTTAGCATACACACTTTATGCACGTCTCTATTAATAAACACCATGTCACTGAATTCAAATCTATTGATTCCGGAATGTCATCAGATTCCACCTGCGAATATACGAGTTATTCTGGTCTTTCTGCTGACCACTCGGATGAGAATATAAATAGAAAAGCTAAAACTACCCACCTATCAACTATTGAAGACATGGCGTGTTCCATAATTACTAACACATTATGTATGGTTTATAGTTTGCACGTTGGTATTCCTCCTTTTAAGCACTTTGGTGAGCACTGTTGGAAACAAGAGAGGGGGTTCGGCTCTGCAGGTGCCGTAACAATACAAAATTAAATACATGATCACCCTGCATATATATGAATTCGAACTTTGAAAAATTTTGGCTTTGCACGAAAGTTATTATTGGTTCAGACGACAAAATAACGCGACCATAAATATCAGGTAAATGGCAACAAAGAGGAGTTTCTAATTGGCTATGCGTAACATTTAAAAATTCAATAAAGACAAAGGATATTCTACTTTGTGTCGTAATTATGGGACATGCCTATGTTCTACACAACAGCATTTCAACCGATCTATACACAGCATAATATTAACAACTTCTTATTACACCTATGTCTTACAAATTATGTTCAACTTGTCGATATTCTGCTAATAATATAAGTTGCACATATAAGATACTACGATCTAAAACTAATTGAGTAATAATGCACATATGATGAGAGTCAGAGTCAACAATTGTGTTGCCTGAGTGAGTAAAAAGAACTTACATAGATGAAATATGTACCACTTTATGCACATATGGAGCAGTTATAAATGCGTTCTTTAAAAGTCAACTAATGTATCATATTATATAAAGATAAAGTTCGTTAATGATGATCGATCGTGTACAAATACTGATTTCATTGTCCACTAGCACACCACTGGGAATAAATATCTATCTGCATCTATGCAAGTTCTTATCGTCTTTGATCGACATATCTGTCCGAAAAGTAATGATACTCCCCAAGCATGGATTTTTGTGACAAACTAACAGCCTCTCCCGCTCAATGAAAAACAGCATCAAGAGTATTTAGCAGATCGTCATTAAACGCTGAAGTGTCTACTTGGTCTCCCCCACTTCTCATGCCATCAACTAACAGATTTAAATCAAATTCTTGATGATCTGATATACCCATATTGCTGTTCATTTGTCCACCGGGGTTCATCATATTTCCCATGTTGTACATATTATGCTGTTGTTGTTGTTGTTGAGGTTGGTGTGGATGCTGATGCTGTTGTTGCTGCGGATGATGCTGCATTGAATTTTGTGGAGGGCACATCATACTGTTATCGGGGGATTTCATTCCAAATCCAGAATTCGTGAACATTGTTTGTTGTTGAGGATGATGATGTCCTGGCATGCCCATTTTCATACTACTGGGACCTGACGAATGTTGACTAAAATTAGGGGGTAGCTGCTGATGTTGGCTTTGTTGATGTTGTTGCTGCTGCTGGTGATGATGTAGCTGCTGCTGTGAATGACTTTGTGCTGGAATATTCATGTTAAAATTTGTATTTTGTTGTCCTAACATGTGGTCATGAGGTTGACCAAAGTTATTCGTCATTTGAGAAGGCCCTTGACCTGAAGCTGCCGGATTAGGAGGTAAACCTGTTGAAAATCATAATGGGATACATAATATAGTAAACTATAAGCGGATAAACTTTGTAGTTTTTAATTCATGAAAAGCAAATAAGGTATTTCCACAAACCTGAATGGAATTGCTGAGAAGGAACAGACGGTCTCATCTGCTGTTGAGAGGTGGGATGCCGTTGTGGTCCAGAATATGGTTGGCAAGAACTGTCGGGCATGTTATTCATACTGGTCATCCAATCACCATGAGGAACCCCCGGATTTCCCATAGAATTATGTGGATTTTGAGATCCTGAAGAGAGCATTTGATCGCCAGGAGTACGATGATTCATCCCTTGAAAACCTGGACCTGGCCCATAAGGTCTCCTCATTGAAATGACGTTACTATTATTACTATTATTATTGTTAGGATTTCCAGGTCCAGTCATCTGCATGTTACCACCCATTCCATAGCTCTGTTGTTGCTGTGCCATAAGTTGTGGGTTGCCAGGCATTCCAGGGAAACGGTTCATCATCTGAGCGCCCATTCCAGGCTGTTGCATGTTTTGCTGCTGCTGCTGTTGAGGCATTCCTCCCATTGGTATTTGCTGGTGTTGAGGTAACATGTTGTGCCTGGGATGTTGATTTTGTGGAGGTCTCATCATTCGTTGTTGAGGATGCTGATTACTATTTTCCATGATTTGACGCGGCTGATGTTGTTGCTGCATATCAGGCATAGGACCACCTGGCATAGGACCGCCTGGCATTGGACCACCCGGCATAGGACCAACCGGCATTCGCTGTGGAACTCCCATTCGATTTGCAGGTGGCATTTGCATTCTAGACACTGGCATTCCAGGTTGATTTCCCAAACGAAGATGTTGCTGAGTGAAATTAATAGTTTGTCCAGAAGCCGATTGCTGCTGTTGAGGCTGTGACTGCATTTGAGAATTTTGTGGATGACCTCCAGAATTAAAGCCCATTTCAACAGGCATACTAGTGCCTTGTCCACCTCCTCCATAATGAAATTGTTGTGGTTGCTGTGCAAATTGTTGTTGTTGTTGCTGTTGTTGTTGTTGTTGTTGATGCTGTGGATTTGGAACATTTACGCGATGTTGAGACTTGGGATCCATTTGTGCTGGAGAACCTCTATCACTCACCTGAAACATAAAAAATGTAGGTAGGTGGGTTTTAAAAATCTACGGTATCCATCAAGCATAGTAAGCAAGCAGTGTAAGTATTATTAATAATAATAATGATCAAAGTTCTTACATGACCCTGACTTGAGCCCGCCGATTTTGGACTGGGTACTGAGATCTGGGAATTATTACTGGAAGGATATCTGGGACTAACATTAGTATATGGTTGTGACGGGCCTGCTAAACGATTTATTGGCATATATGATGGCTGTTGGGATGGCTGCGGTTGCTGCGGTGGAATCGGTCCTTGTGCTGGATTTGTTGCGTTCAACGGACTTGGATGATTGAAAGACTTGCTTATCGGAGACATGATAGGGGAACCTCCCGCTGAACTTATATTTGGCATTCTGGTCGACTGGCCTGAAGGACTACTACCATTATGTTGACTGGGTCTTTTATTACATGGCATCATATCAGCCATCATCGGAGAGGGAGAAAAGCCTGATTGCGGATTACCAGGACTACAAACTTCTTGCTTCACTGGACAATTCGAACCAGGATTAATATTATTATTAGGGCCAGGAAAATCTGAAGGCATATTGCCATTGTAATTCCCCATTGTACCATAAGGCGAACCTGCGGGAGAGCCAACAGATCCTTGATTTTTCCCAAAAGAAACTCCTCCATTTGAAGTGGCCGTAGAGTTTATGCACATTTGAGTTTTATGCTGATGTTGCTCAGCCATGTGTTTCAGAGTTTGAGCTGCAGGACTATCAACAGAAAGTCCTGCAGGTGACGAATAGGGGAGTCTGGTGGAAGGCTTGGCCATTGTACTTCCGGTATTGCAGGAACTGACCACTCCTGCATTGTTTAGGGGCGATCCAGTTTGACCATTATCAAGTACAAAGTGAGAGTTACCATAGGATTGCGACGGTGAAGGTTGGTGGGAAGACGAAGAACCAAGTTGAGAAGCAAGGGGTGAGGCAGTACTAGCAGGGGCTGGACTTGGTCCCGCACAGTGTGACAATCCACGATCTATGCCATGTACCCCCATTGTGGTCCCTTCAACACCTCCACTACCTTCCATTTTGATTCCAGAGAGATGACCGTGTGAAACAATTGCAGATCGCATGGGCGTAGCAGTAGTTGGCGTGACAGGGGCAACGGGGTGGAAGGTCTCGCTCGTACACGCGCCATTCGTGGTTGGACCGGTACCATGTAAGGTGACATCGTTGAGATCATCAGCTGTCGGTGGATGTCCATCGTCCAAGTAGAAATCACTCATGACTTCCGGATTAAGGTCCGAAATCTCGGAGATTAAATCATTAAACACATCCGAGTTGAAAATCTCATCAGTGCTGTTTTCACCGATGAAACCACCAGTG
Organism: Sinodicranocentrus sp. ZH6; assembly: GCA_027743935.1. NCBI lineage: Eukaryota > Metazoa > Arthropoda > Collembola > Entomobryomorpha > Entomobryidae > Sinodicranocentrus > Sinodicranocentrus sp. ZH6. Next base: position 128,855 of record JAHZNA010000453.1, on the reverse strand, counting down.
ATGGCACCATTTTTAGCGGCATCCTTCTCTAATGCTGCAGCACACTGGTCCAAATCAGCAAAGTCAGATAGGTTAGTAGGGTTTGTATCTTTTTTGAACTCGGAACCTGACGCAGTTGATTGAGAACTACTACTTGTACACTGAGGGAAACTGGAATTGGTAGGTGGGATTGGCGGAGGAGGCTGAGGTATCCTTCCTATCCCATTTTTAGGATGATTGGAAGACGAGGCCGGGTATTTTTGACTATCTAAAGCTTTAGCCTTACTGCCACCCCGCTTTCCATTTTGACTAAAGCCCTGTTTGTACAGCGAGGTATTTGTAGAATTGGAAGGCAGTGGTGAGGAATTGCCTCTGCCAGCACCCCCAATCTTAGTTGGAGGTTCATAACCCTCTGCTCCACCCTGATCATCCTCACTTTGGCGTTTGTTTGCTTTACTAAGCCCCTAAAAAATAGAATTTATAAAGAACTTAGAATTTAGCCCTCGGTGCAATGCAAATAAATTTATAAAAACAAAAAAAAATACGGTTCATAACGTGCTTTTTTGGAAGCTAAGGGATTGCTTACGATGGATGAATCGGAATGTTGCTTCTTGTCAGACTTTTTGGCAGACTTTTTCGCTTTGTTTGTTTCAAAGAACCGTTGCTTAAGCAGCAGGGTATCTTGTTTTTGCTGCTGATTCTGACTGGATATGGTGTTGTCAAATCTGGGCACAACCTCGTCATGGCGTTTTCTGTAGCTGTCGATCCGTCGACGAAGGCGGTCAAGAACACCTCCTTGATCCTGTCCCTTTGGCATGAGGACATCTGGAATCTTTCAGTACTACTTTTGGTGACCTTCTCACACGGCACGAAACTTTGTAGAAACTTAAAAATATAATGTAATGTCACAAGTGTGGTGGTGGTGTCTGAGTTGATGCTGATATATAGCTGTTGATGATCAATTTCATGCTGGCTATAATCATTTTTTCATAAAGTTGTTCCCCCTTGCACCTGTTTCCCATCGAGTTGGTCAATATTATTAGTTGTGAAGTACTATTTCCAAATATGACAGTATATATATACGATTTTCGATACTATAAAGTAGTATAGTTGATAGGTAGTGGCTGCTATATTTTACTGATCCTATGAGCTATGTTTTTTCTAAAAAGGCTGTTTTTTCAATTATTCTGGTTTTCCTCTTTTTCCCAATTTTTGTCACTTACATAGATAGATTGACTTTTTTTCTGTCATATGTGCAATGACTTTCTTCAAGACACTTGGCTTTTTTTGTAAAATATCACCACAAAATTATTTGCATAATTTGCATAGATGATTTTCAATCAATCACTTATTACTGATCATATATCAATAGAATGGGCAAAATATTGTTTACAGTTAATAACTGTCAAGACCGCACAGTTGTGCTTGAGTAGGTAAAACTGCTGCCGACATATAAATTTCTGGTTATCAAGCTGATCCTCTGAGATTCCTGACCACGAAAGGCAACAACAGCATTCAACCTCAATCATGTTTTCCCTGATGTTTGTCATGGAAGAACTAAGAGTCAAATTTTCATATTATTATGTCTACTTTCAACTTTTTAAATGCTAATAATACAAATCAATCAAGGAAGCGTTGACCGTCGCCATTTACATTCCACATTAATGGAAGAGGATCCCGTTAGATTTGAGTGATTACTGTGTTTCTAAATTGAATTATTGTTGACGTGTCCAAACAATAAAAGTCTATATAATACGTAATATCGACCACTTTCAACTTCCAAACATCAACTTAACCCAAAAGTCATAAGTTACAAGGCAGAAGATTTCCAATTGACGAAACACTGGCAATGCAGACGATGTAAATCTACAATACTTGTGGTTTCTTTAAAATTATTGTGCAAGTGTTCAGTTCAAAAATAGAGTCCACAATTTTGTCATCTGTTATAGCTTTTGTTGAGATTCAAAAGACTCCTTTTGTGAAAGAGTAGACAATAACGCACCAACAAGACCACAATAATAAACAACACAAAGAGTTACGCAAAACTGATTAAGTTTGCGTGCTATTACTCATTCCCATAGAGACATATTGCTTGCTAATAATAATATTGTAATTACGCTGGTAGTAATTTTATAGTGAGGACTTTTGCGAATGTGGACGCACATTATTAAATGACTTTGTTGCTGCGACTACCTTACTTGGAGTAAATCTAGTGTTTAGATCATTACATACTCAACGCTATTCGTTTTAAAAATGATATTATTATTGATTCCCGTCCACTTGCACTTTCGTACGTTTAAAATGTTCAGAGTTGAAGTGTAAAAAAGACAGAGAAAAAGTACGCTATCCTCCTCCATGTAAATGCAACATTCGACTCTCTACCGTACATCCATCCCATTCTACCTTCCTCCTTTTATTAACAACTTTTTCCACAAATAAAAAAATGTGATTCAAAGTGTGTGTGATGCTGTGCATGGGAAAGAATTGAATGGGCAAAAAATAAGATCCATAGCATACAGCGCTGTGTCTTCTTCCCCCTGTATTTTTCTCATTGCAGTATTCTCTTCTACACTCGAGGAATGTTATGTTTCCTCTCGCACACAATCCTATTCTCCTCTATGCTCTTGTCATTACCTTATTGTCGCCTTGCTTGATCAAAAATAGGTGTAAAACACACACACACATATATATACAGCTCTAGCAAGAACTCAATAGTTGAACGAACGTATTCCCAAAGGTGAGCATTGCATTGCATTGCATTGTTGGGAGCGGATGCTCAGTTGCTCTGCTAGTATATTAAACCCTTACAAATTCATTGGTTTTCAGTAAAACTACTAAAACTAGTCACAATCTCTAAGTCTGCAATCATTCAAAACAAGCAGCAAATTGGAGTAAATGAGTGGATTTAAAGGGTTGGACTATGAATGAGTTTGGTTGATAACTGCAATAATTGTAGGCAACGTGAAGATACGCCACAGTATTTCCGGTATAATGAGTCATATTATTTAATCCATCCCTAAAATGATGAAAATAAATGCTCCGCAACTACTTTTCGTAGTTCTTGATAAGATGCAAAAGAGTTGGTTTTAACCCTTTTTTGATGTTCTTCCGGATTGACGTAAGTGATGGTGGGTTGGTGCCCACCTCTGTTAGAGTCCTGTCATGATGAATAGTCTGTAGGAGGAAGGACAGAGGAGAAGAGGACAGGATCCTTTCCTACGCTTTTGAACACTTTATCCTCCTCCATGTACACGATTATCCTTTTTCGCAGAACCTCTCGCTAATGCAATGTGAACTGTGGCCCGTCCGTGTCGTCGACATCCAGTGCCAGTTTTTTCCAAATTCTCATAATACCGACCCAAGCGATGCAATATGCTTTGTAGAAAAAATCATCCCATGATGCTACACACATTCAACGAATCATCGGATGCTTATTAGAGTGATGTGCACTTGAATCTTGTAATGCTAGCCAAGCTGGTTTAGGATTGTTGGTTGTCGTTGCGTAGCGAAGCTTGTCTACAAAATAATATTGAACTAGAGACTGGCTAGTATTACATTACATACTACTTGCATAAAACTAAGAATTCCTTTTCCGTCTCTTCATCATCATCATCATCATCATCATAACAAAAATATATGATGCATCTCATCTCTCCATCTCCTCATCCTGTGACTTGAGCGCTGTTCTCTGCTCATATCGGTTCCTTCTCGGGCCACACGAATACTTTCTACAAAGCTACTACAAAGAATACGAATAGGAAGGAATAACAGGAACCTATTCAGTACTTGTGCTGATTTGCTCTTGAAGACAGACCCATATCTTACAAAGCACAAATTTACAACTTACATACATCCCATCAAGGAATTATTCACGTAAAATAATTTGCATTTTATTGCCAAAATCAATCCCGGACGTGCATGAATATTACGTTATGACACTTTGTATCCCCGTCGACTGTCCAACTTCATTTCCACTTGTATCGTCGTGTAGGTTTAACTCTGCAATTGGGTTTCGATTTTTTTTGGTCCGGAAAAAATAATATGGAAGAAGGATTGTTTTTCTCCTGACAAAAAATTCGCATGAACGTAACGTAATTATGAAAATATGATAATACTTGCAAGTTGTTTTTTAAACCGTGTTTATCCTTGCCATTAATTCGCATGGTTGACGCTGCTTGCATCATTTTGGTTAAAAGCAGGTTTATGAAGAAAAAAAATCATAAGTCATATGAATGTAAATTCGTGAAGCACAGTTACGTGACCTCGTGCTGTTTTTTTTCCCGGACGGTCCAGAGAAAAATTAATGTCCATTTTTAGACACAATTTTTGAAGTTTTGTGGTCCGGAGAAAAATTGATGCGGTCCAGATGGGGCTCTTAGAGGGCTCTTGGAGGGCTGATAATTATGGCTTGCTTTTAGTTATAATTTTGTGTCGGTTGTGTGATGTGATGAATACCATATACTTACCCTTCCCACCCAAATGGTGAATGGTTACCTTCACCAACCACCACAGTAAATATGAGGAAAAGATGCTTTTTCTGCGTTTTACTCTAATTTTTTTCTCATCACTGTATTCGCTATCACTCACTTGACTCACTATTGCCACCTCCAACATTTATGCTTGGTTTGCTTGCTATTATTGTAGGTGCTTAGGATATTTTATTACTTATTACAGGTACTACTGACAAGGACAAGGAATGTAATAAAAGTTGACGGTACGGTCTCCTACTAGATATGAAAAACTTCTACAGAGTCATCATGCAAAATATTAGTGCATGAGTCGGTCTGTGTATCTGTCCTAGACCAGTCACACTTTTACATAACCAAGCATTTACATTATTTATTAGTTGAGTCGCTTGGATATGGAGGACAAAACACTTTTACATACAATAATATCTAAAATGAAGAATTCGTTTAGTTGATTGGTTGACCAAGGCGAGTGGACCTACACGGACACCCTCAACAATGACCAAATGATTTAGTTTGGCTAAATGGTTGGAAGGCTAGAGACTGGTACCTTCACCAACTACCAAAACTAACTGACAAGTAATGCAGCTGATAAGATGAGCGAGATAAACGATAATAAATATCGAAACACGTAGTTTTATGAGTAGAATTCATATATGACATTTATTTCCCCGAATGGTTAACTTTAGTAATTTTAATTAATGTGTCTTCTTCTTCTTAGGGTAATATAACGGTGCGTCAGCGTACTGCTGCAGATAGCATGCAGTCAGATTTTAAAATGCAAAAAGACGCGCGCGATCCATTCTTCTTGACTTGTTTGTATGCATACATTAGTATCACGTATACAATCTCCAGCAGTACGCTGATGCACCATTAAATTACCCTTTACAAAGAAGTTTTAAACCATTAATTAAATTACTAAAGTTAACCATTCGGGGAAATTATCAGCGGCATTACTTGTGAGTTTTTATAACAATGTTTGATTGGGGTCCACAATGATAACATAACGTCCATAACCTAGGTTTGTTTCCTAAACCAACTACATTGTTTTAATCGTGCGATTAGCTCACAACTGGCGTTCTAGTAATTATTCAACGTTGGTATATTATATAATTATTCTTATGCACTCAAACAATACAATTGAAACTACGTGCATATTATTAAATCTGAGTCCGCTCATGTGTTTGATTAGTGGCTCAGCCTAAAATGATAACTTGTAACTTGACGATATATAAGTTATTATCAGTTGCATTCCTTTGTAATTGTGCTTAAATTATTGATAAGGGAAACGTAATTAAAAGTTAGCAATTTTTTCTAAATCTCAGTCACATGTTAACCTCGACAATTAAACAATGCACATTGCCCTGGTGATGCAGCCTACTTAACCAACGTTGTACATGAAAATTATCTTTTTACAAATACATGTTCACTGTCTGCATTTTTTAATCAAAGGATGATGCATTGAATGTTTATTTCATTGCCAAAATCATATGGTAACTCATGCGAATCTGAGTTGTGGCATGATAATATGCCAAGCCAATATTTGTCACTTATCTTTGTGTCATTTCATTTACAAATCAAAATCAATATACCTACGATATTTCGAGAGTTTTTCATGAGTAAACTATACAATGTGCTCTGCCATGTAATCACAGTCATGTAATGTAAAATTGAGATTCACTTCCTTACCCCTTCCAACATTCAATCAACGTAAGCTAGCAGGCTACAAGTTGGATCTCGCATTTTTACAAAGCAATTTCTCCCCAGCTGTAGATATGACTATAGGACTGTTGTGTCGCATGTGAGATTTTGACCGACCAAGAAGTTGCATTTATTGTGAGATTTTAGACTAACCGAACCTGCCACAGCCTAGAAGCAATACTAAGCATGCATAAGCCTTACTCAACGCACATATCAGCATCTTTCATGATCACAGCAGCCCGTTCAGCATCAGCAAGATGACAATACCTAGTCAATACTATAAAAAAACTCACAACGATAAGGAATTTTGTCCTGTTGAGCAATAGCGGTGTCAGTGTGGAGTCTTCTACTTGAAGTCTTTTTAAGATCTCTTACGAATAATGCTTCTTCCTCATAATATTCCTTTTCCTTTTTATTCTTCACAAACTTCAAACATAAAAACGGGATTCTCATTTTTCCTCTTGTGACGCTAAACAAGGGACTATAGTAGTAGAGATGTAGAGTTAGTGGCTATGGTGATATGCTGTATAGCAACATTCTCAATATTTTCTCATCTCTTTCCCTTCCCAAATTCATACAAACCAGCAAGAAATGAGAGAGGTTTATTATAAGAAGTTTTATATGAATGAGCAAGTTATGTGCATGATCTCTACCTCAATAGTTATTTATGCATGTATTTATTTAATGCATGAGTGCATACAAACCTTTTGATAGGTTTTACTAGTAAATGACAATATCTTTCGTTTCGCATTTTAGCTTTTACACACGTTTACTGATGAATTTATTTCAATTATTATGTCATTTATACTATATAGACTTGCAGGTTGGTTTTCATTAGAAATGATGTAAAGGTAAGGTTTTCCTTGCATTCTATATTGACAAATATACTTCACAGTTACTTTTTTTATCCGTATAACAAAAAACTTTTTAATGTAACACAAATATACAATATCATCTTTTAACCAAGTCTTAACTTATATTCGAGTTTGAAGTACTGAAAGCATGTTGGACAAGAGTCTCCCAAGATACATTTTTTCATAATTTTATTAATTTTAATGGTTTTTTCCTGGTCTCTAGTCTCTTCTGGCTAGTCCAAAAAACACAAAAACGAACCACCTTTCAAAGAATGGAACTGGAACAAGGATAAAGGAATAAGAATTTTGTTCTTTGAAATAATATTAGTGAAATGGAAATACGTTATGAATTTATATATGATGACAGTAGGCATGGGATAAGTAGTAGTGTAAGTGCAGAGATGAATGCGTTATATGGTTACATGTACGCAAGTGATAATAATGTAGCTGATCAACACGAACAGGTATGAGGTATAGCTGGCAAGGGGGTTCAAGACTGGGGAAGTTGAAGACAATGACAGAGACAGAATCATGGTAGTATTGTATCTTCTTCTTAAAACCGTCCTAACCAGAATTAAAATGTAATCGCGAGTAGTTCATCTACTCATTGCAATATTGAATTTTTTAATACATACAACATAGCTGCTAATAATGATGGAATTCGACTAGCTGTAAAGTTTTAGATTTTCAGCATTGGTTGGGAGTCGGAAAGGCTTTTGATTTGAGGATAAAAGATTGACTTAATAATATTTTGTCATCAGTTCACGCCTTTTTAAGCTACCACGGGCCTAGTTGATGCTATATAAGACCATGCATGATGATGGTAAGGTAAAGGTGCACTCACTATTCACTAGAGAGGTGTATTATATATTATCATTTATCATCACACTACTGGCTGCTGCTCGTTAAAACCTTGATGTACCACAATAAACTGCACACACGGCACAATTGTACCAGCGTACACACACACATGACACTCACGAGAAAACAGACAAGGCAGGGGATCACTTGTGGATCACTCACACTCATTTGACTCCCGTTTCCGCCCACATTAAGCAAAACTCAAGGAGCAAGTGAATATGACAGAAAAATTGGTACAAATCTGTGATACCGTTTGGTTAAAACTGGTTAAAATGGTCAGGTAAATGTAAATGTTTAGGTTGATGTGGAAAAATGTCCACGCCTGACAGTATAGTAAAACCAATAGATGTATATATCTTCAATTGAGACCACTCAATCAGTGAAATCGTTATGCTTGTACCTTGATTACACGTTTCAAATGTATCAAACACCACTTCAAAATATATTTATGTGTGTAACCGTGTAATGGGGTGTCCGACCCTACTTTCTGACTCGTATGTGAGGTTTTAATAAGACATACCTGTGCCATACTGATTTAACAGGTGCATGCACAACAACAGGTAGTCAATCAGACCAACATATTATCCCGTAAATTCATAATCTAATTATTGATTGGCTCACATACACAATAGTAGATGATTACCAAGACAACGATACTGATTTTTTTCCTCTTTGTACTCTTCCCTAAATATCTTACTTAATACACATGGATCATCTTATAAGTACAATGTTAATGAATTATGTAAATGTGATTTTATTTTCGCAAGTCTTCTTCTATTTTGGGATATTATGACACCTTCCTAACCGAATTAATAATCTTCAGGGTAGAGACAAATTAGGTGAAACTTGTAAAGTGTATGAAACCCAAGACCACACGTCTTAGGCACGAGTACCTAAGATGGGGCTGTTAAATGCTAATTAAAAGTATCGTTGCCACTCCCTACATTTGAGTTATAAGCTAAATAACTAATATATATGCACTGAGTTAAGTAAGGACAACAAATGTCTGCCTAAGTCAGTGAATGCTTCTTTACCACATATCATAACATAATACAGAGTTTACACGCAAGTGCTAACTAAATGAGCTCAAGGCGTGGCAAGCATACTACTGTCACTATAATCATCCTGAGGTACACGAAGAACTAAGCAATGGGGATTCATTCATTGACTGTGAAGCCGTCTAGTCGTATTATGGTAGTTTTCTCTTTTCATACATAAACCTGGCTGGCAGAATAGAATAAAGAACAGAATGCATAATAGCGCGATTCTGCAAGAACAATAGCTGTGATACTTTTGAGTAAAACCTATATCACTTAATTTAAACGAAATTTAACGACTTGGATTAAAATGAACGTGTAGTGTGGGGTCTAACCTGGACATATGAAAGTCTATAAAGTATCACAAAAATTATTTTTACATTATGAAACGGACACATACTGCGCTTTCTTAAGGAGTTTTCAAAATAAATCTTTGAATTTCTCAGGTTTTATAAAATAAAATTTTTTATATATCTTTCTTACTAGTGACACGACAATTAAATATCTTCTGTTGTACCGATTTTTCTCAATTTATTACATGTATAATGATGATTTTTTTTTGTTTAATACACGATGATGATAGTGATATTTATGATATTTATAACACGTATGTATGAATCACAACAAAGCAATTTGTCCACTCCCTACTGAAACTCTGTATAACAGTTATAGTTCATCATAATTAGTATATTATTATTTAGGAATAAAACTTTGCATGACTGACGATACAAAACGAGAATAAATTTTCACACTACTACTCTACATTTATCTACAGTACATTTTTTCTTCATTTCTAGCACATTAATGTTGGGTCACTCCTCTCTCTCTCTGTCATCTTTATATGTATACACATATTATATATTGGTAATTGTTTTCTTAGGGGAAGTACGGGAGCATTATTGTTATTCTTAGTATTATTTTCATAACACATTTAAATAATTACTTTCAAACGGGAAGTTTTTTGGAATGGGCAAAATCAAAAAAAAATGATGATGATTTTTCATTTCATTCTTACGGTTATCTCTCCTCTCTTTTAAAATTAGTTGTTAAGTTGTTTTCTCTTTTTGTGTGGTCTTTTTGTTTACGCACCACCCTGTTTGGTGTACAAGTAAATGGCTACGATGAGACCGTATAGACCCAAGACTTCTGCGAAAATCAGGATGAGAATCATACCGACGAAAAGTCGAGGTTGCTGAGCTGTCCCTCGAACACCAGCATCACCGACAATACCGATCGCGAATCCTGCTGCCAGACCACTGAGACCTACTGCAAGCCCTGCGCCCAAATGCAAGAAACCCCTAAAAAGAAAGGAAAAAAATATAAATGTAAACAACACGTTTACTTATCAGCTGAGGTGAATCTTATGCTGTCCAGTGACATGCAAGTCAACAAGTTGAGAACTAATAAAATAAATGCGTAGTACACATGGTTATAAAAATCCAACTAAATAATTTAGGAAAAAGTCATTTCATCGCAAGAAAAAGTTAAAACTGTAATTGTTTGTGGACGACATCAAATGCCAAATTTATAGGATTGCGTAGGTCATTTTACATCCGACAAGATCACCTACTTTCAACTTTGTAAAGCACATGGTTTGACGAAAGGGGCTTTGCGAGCAAAGTGCGAATACATGAGTACGGAGAACGTGCTACTTACAGTGTACAAATAAAACTAGCAGCAAATATTTGTAAATATCAGCAAACACATTAATGTAAACTATTGATAACCAATTCTGAGTAAATTTGAGTAATCTTACTTGAAGGGGGTGTAGCCGGCGTCAGGTGGGGTTAGCGAACCTGCGATGAGTACTGCGACGACGAGCCCGTAAATTGCGATAATACCAGCCATGACTACTGGAATGATACTTTTCATGATGAGTTCAGGCCTCATCACTGACATGGCTGCAATTCCTGTTCCGGACTTCGCAGTTCCATAAGCTGCACCAAGTGCTGTAAAAAGAAATGACACATATGTATCATGTGATTTCGACAACATCCAAATTTCAGTAATAAACATGCAATCCAAGTCCATTTTTTGCTTAAAAAATTCTCTGCCATCAAATTTCATATTTTCTAAATCCAACACACTTGGAATCCCTCGTAAATACAATTAGTCATTTTCCACCCACCCCATCAATAGATTTACAATAATACATGGGGTGGGGCGGTGGCTCAAGGTTTAAGCGGAAGCGGACTCTTGCGAATAAAAAACCAATACAATACATCAATACTATATATAAGTAATATTTTGATCACTCACCACTGAAAATCATGGCAGCAGAGGCTCCCATGACCCCAAAAAAGGGCCCGTAAACTGGATTATTTTCGGCCATGATAACAATTGGCAGGGTAGGTCAGGTGAGAAATAAGTACAAGTTAGTAAGAAATAAAGGTTTTCGACTAGAACAAGAGAAGAGGAGAACGACGACGACGACGACAGAACTTTTGTGCTACTGCTGCTGTTGCTTTACCACAAGTGCAGACCAAACGCTCACTTCGCTCGCTGGTGCTGGTTCTCCTGTATTTGGAGGAGATGACGACGTGGGGATGTATCAACTTGCCTGCTGGAGTGAAGCTGAACTTGTTTCTGCTCCAAAATAGTGTTATATATTATTTGATACTCCTCTGTGCTCTTTCCTATCCTCCTGCTTTCCCTTATTCTGCTTAAAAACACTTTACTTTCAATACTCCTCAACTTGTACTATTCCACTTATCCGCCGCTCCTCTATATTATCTGCCAAAACTGCACTGCATGCTGCTGGACTGGAGCACTTTTTTACGTTGTACTTACCTATACGACACCACTACTGCGTTGTGAGAGAGTCCTTGTCCATATAAATCCATTCCTCTTTAGGCTTCAGTCACTTTGTCCTTTTAAACCAGCTGCTGCTCATGGCTGATGACGAAACTACTCTAAAAATCCAAATATGTACGTAAATTCCTATCTTTCAGTAGTTTCCTTTTTACAACATAACCAGTATCCTTCACTCCAAAGCCTCTTACGTTACCACACCACCAGAAAGTCGAGTAATACCGTAGTCAGAAAAGGAGCTGCGCTCTGTGTGTCCCTGTTACTCTGTATCATTTCCCATGCTAAAGATGTGAAGACTCAAGAGGATTTTTTTACTGTGAGTGAGTCAATACTTCCAGTCCTTCCTCTTCACTCGTCTTCATATATTCTGCCCTTCTATTCACAGAACAGAGATCCACCCGCCCGCACTTGACTGACTTTTGTCGACTACTTGTTCGCTCGTCGTGGCTCTCTAGTAGTGCTTATCACTCCTGCGAAACCTTTAGCTTGTGCGTTCTCGTTGAGAGAGATGATGAGAAGATGAGTTTCACATTTTACTAAACTGACTCACAGTCGCACACATGCACACAGATGCATGGATGTGAAGTAGTCTAAATCTTCAAATGTGTTTTCCTCGGCGTGCTACCTACCTCTCATTGAATCGCTGCGCGCAATTGCTCCGGCTAACCTTCCTATAATAAAAGTTGCCCGAAGAGTTTCTTCCCTTTTCATTATGACGACTGTGTGTAGCTGAGAACTAACGGGAAAATCAAGCAGCAAGCACACCAAAAAGCACAAAGACATTGAGTCAGCAGAGGAGAAATAATAGGAAAACGCCCCTATCCTCCACCCACTTGTGAGGCACCTGTGTAGCATCAGACTCAATGCTTTCCCCCGTTGTAAAAAGGGCTTGATAAAGAGCACCAGGTAACTGTGAGGTATTCTTGTGTCATGATATGCTGATTAAGTCGAGTTTTACAATGAACCGTGTAGCAAGGAGAGATGTTCTGGTGTTCAATTAGTGCTATTTGTTCTGTTAGTACAAGTCACGTGGACGACGGCCCTCCAAGCTTTTCAATTTTTTTTTCTGTTTTGCGTTGTGTGTGAGTGAACATGTTGGCTTGTTGGTTCATTTCAAGTCCACGTTTTCCTGAGGTTTCCTGATAACTAATGGTTCATCGTCAATCATATTTGTGTTTCCTGTAGATTGACACTATTAGAACTTCAAGATGACCGCTGTAAGTCAGTTCAAGATGACAAATGTTTTGGGGACCATGTTCGTCAAGGGGAATTTACTCTTTACTCCTGACAGCGACAGTTTGGTTGCTCCAGTGGGGAACAAAATCACTTTCAATGATTTGAAAAATCATAAAAGTCGGAGTATATGCTTTGAATCTACTCATCATTATCAAATGCTGGCTATTTCTCCAAATGGAAGATTACTAGTAGCGGTGAATGAGATTGGACTTATGCAGTGCATAAGCCTCGTAACACATGCAGTGTTGCATACTCTGCGACTTGGGCAAAATCCCATAGGAGCTATAAAGTTTTCACCTAACGGAAATTTAATCGCCATTGGAAAAAGTAAGCAGGTGATAATTTACAAAGCCCTATCGGAAGAAAATGCAGGGTCACACCCGTTTGAAATGGTTCGAGTTTTCAAGGATATGGAGGGCTTAGTAACATCCATTGATTGGTCTTATGATTCAAAACTCATCGTAGTAGGATCTGATTCCTCACCAATGTTGCATGTGTACTCGATGGAAAAATTTTCAAACTTCAGAAATTCAACATTCACCAGACACCGCCAAGGTCTTGCTGGAGTATATTTTGATGCATTCGAATATGATTTATATTCGTTTTGTCGGTGAGTTCTTTTATATTGATTAGTGTTATTTTTTAACTTTTTTACAAATTAATTGCATGCTACATTGATTCCTTTTTTAAAAATAAATTAGTGGGGGCAATTTGTGCACATGGAAATGTTCTACTGAGCCGGAAGAATGGGAACCAGAGGGCAAAGGTAAACCAAATTCTGACAGTAACGTTGAAGATTCGTCCGTTAGCTTTGGCCTACATGGTGCTGCTACTGCGAAGAAGAGTAAAGAAGAACCGTTGCGCAAAGAATTGACTAAATTTCACATGGATGAGATGATCAGACTGAACAAGAACGTTGACAAAAAAGACGACGTGAAAGCAAATTCGCAAGTCAACTGCGTCCAAGTAAATAATGCCCGTGATTTAGCCATTATAGGATATGACAGTGGATATTATCTGCTCGTTACTCTTCCAAAGGTTGAAGTGGTTCAAAATATTAGGTAAGCCTGTTTTTTATCGATAATGCATTATTGTGTTAAATTATTCGTTCAGTGGTTCAGTCTTAATATCGCTTAAATTGTGTAATTTTCTAGCGCCGCCAATTGTGACACATCCGCGTTAGCTTTTTCACCAAATGGTGATTGGATCGGGATTGGTACTAAGAAAACGGGAGAACTAATAGTGTGGGAGTGGATGAGTGAAAGCTACATTATGAAACAACAAGGTCATCATGATACAATTCAGTGCCTTGACTTTTCCAGCGATGGCCGTTGGATTGCTACCGGAGCTCATGACGGAAAGGTTTGTCACTCGAATGGAAGACAATAGTTGAGCATAAGTTTGATGAATTCTAACTCAATATTATATTTGTATAGGTAAAGTTGTGGGAGACTAAAAACTGTTACTCTTTCCATACATTCTCAGACCATTCATCAATTGTTACTGGAGTAGTATTTATGCAAAACAACAAAGCTGTATTGTCCAGCTCAATGGATGGCACCGTTAGGGCATATGATAATATACGGTATGTTGGAATCTCAATGAATATTAAATGTTGTCATGGCTAGATGGGTGAATGTATTTTTTTTCTCTATAAAATATTGTAGGTATCGTAATTTCCGAGTATATACAACCCCAAGACCGACTCAGTTTTGTGGGGTAACTATAGACGCTAGCACAACGTATGTGGCTTCTGGATCGGTAGATGACTTCAATGTATTTGTTTGGCACATACAAAGTGGCCGTCTGCTGCTAGAAGTTCCAGGTCACACTGGACCTATATCAGCTATTAGTTTTAGTCCTAAACAAGGAAGCTCAATGCTGGCCACAGTTAGTTGGGATAAGACGTTACGGATTCGTGATTCCATTGAAACTGACTCCACCACTCAAGTGATTCCAATAGAAGCCGAAGGTATTGTGCCTGTCTTGTTCTAAAGTTATGCAATGCAAATGAGGATGAGGATGCTTTGCATTATGCAGTGTTGTTTGTAATTTTGAACTTTTGATATTACAGGAACTGCCTTAGCTTTCCGTGCTGATGGTAAAGAATTGACTGTTGCAACCTTGAATGGCAGTTTAAGTTTCTTCGATCCGGAAGAGCAAAAAGCTTTGGGTACGCTCAATGGACGATATCATATGGTAGCTGGGCGTAAAGATGGAGTTGGTCGAACTGCAGATAAAAATATGGAAGACACGTAAGATATTTATATTTACGCCCGCAAAGATTTTATTTATCTTTCTGAGTTGTACTATGTGTATGTGAATAATGTACGTTACAATTTTTTTACGTTAGATCGTTTTGTGCTGTCACCTATTCCGCTGATGGAAGTTGGTTACTTGCAGGTGGTAAATCTATTAACGTGTGCATGTACGACTCACAACAGCAAGTAATCATTCACAAGCAAAAGTTCACACAAAGTCGCGGCCTGGACGGATCTCCGGTAGTTGGCACAAAAATTAATAATGTTTTTACAATGACTTACATTACATGGCATTTAATTGTTTATATGTTTTGTATGTATAGTACATTTTGACGTCCAAAGGAAGAACCGATTTTGGGCTTGTGGACTTGATTGAGGATAGGAGTAAAGGTGGCGATGTGTTAAAACTGCCTGGCTCAAAATTTAATGGAACTTCCGAACGAAGCATAGCTGATTTTCAAGTGTACGCAATAAAATTTTCTCCGACCGGAAGAATGTGGGCAGCTGCGTCATCTGAGGGAGTTCAGTTGTTTACGGCAGACTCTACTATTGTGTTCAATCCCATTGGTGCTGATATCAAGATAAGCCCGCAAACGATTTCAGAAGCTTTGGGCAACGAACGATATGACGAAGCGTTGTGCATGGCTTTGAAACTAAACATTCCTGCCACAACGACCATGGTCCTCGAAAATATTCCGCCAAATTCTCGTACGTCCATTTAATTTGTATTAAAGCTTCATATGACTCTATTTACAATCTTACGTAGTCACATGTGATAATGTATTTTTTTGTTTTCATTAGACTACGCAATTGCCAACTGCATGCCTATGAATCTTGTAAAGCTTTGTTTGGAACATTTGGCGTCCATTTTGACTGAAACACGTCACATTGAATTTCATCTATTGTTCGTAAGGAAAATACTGCAAATACATATGCGTGCTCTAATGGAAGACCGAGAACAAATCAAGCCCATAATGTCTGCAATACAAAAGGCATTGAATGGAAGGATAGAAGATACTGTTGCGTTGTAAGGAGCTAATTAATTAGTATTGCCATAAGACGTAAAATTTATTATAAATGTTTAAACATTTCCTTTGTCATGAATTTATTCTAGTTCGGAGCACAACAAGTATCTCCTTGAAGTCAGTAACGTTCTGCAGTGTCGTAAGAAGCAAGAAGTTGACGATTTGTCTCATCCTGAAGGAAGTCTTGGATTGCAGCAACTGGGGTATACAAGTGATAGTGACATCGAAATGGATAGTGACATTAGCTAGTTACAAGTATTCAGTCTAGTATTTTATTTAAAGTACTTCCTACAAATTTTTATATGAACGCTTGATATATTGTTAGAATAGTTCGTACTTTTCTGATTTCCTGAGTCGTCGCTAATGCGATCTAAATGTACGCTTTACTGTATAAAACGAATAAACCACATACAACACAATCTCACTCAATCGAATTGTTGAAACTGTATTTTCTTGGTGGGTTGAAATATGTGTTAGAAAGTAACCGTGACTTGAGCTCGTTCCCTAAGACGTAGCTATCTATAATCTTGTTAGAAAATTGCGTCTTACAGTTTTAACCAGCAGCCTTGGGGCATTTTTGGACTTTTACTATGTACGCCTTCATTTCCACTACAATTTATTTATTCATTCATTAATATATTTAACCTTTCAGTTTTATTAGTGTCATCTTTGTTTTATAAATATATCAGACATTTCCATTGAAGATTTATGAGTATCCGCTGCTGTCCCATATATTATAGCTATGAATTAATCAAGATGAATGAAACGTATCCCTAACTAATGCTGCCGCACATGTTAGTATTACAAACGAATAACTCTTCAACACATGCTCAAAACTGATAAATAATTCCCCCAGTGAGTACTTATTTTAACTTTAATTGTATTTATGGACCTTATCGAGGACAATTAGGTGATGTTAATTTATACATATACATATAGGTGATATAGCTATCTAGTTCGCTATGCCAACAACGAAAATGAATCACCTTGACGCTTCGCTTGAATTTATGGCAAAAGATTGGGACGATAATGAAAGAAAAGGAGAAAACTGGTCGTTTTGCGCACACTCAAGTTTTACTTTTGTTCACAAATCCATCCATATAATTTTCACCAATTTCTGCAATGAATTTTGATGAGTAGATAATTACATGTATGAAAGCTTTTCAATGGTCACTTAATCATTTTGAGAATTTGGTCATTTTAAATCCCCTGCTGTCATTAATAATATAACAAATTATGCATGTTTTTGAGCTCTGTGGAAAAGCAACGTCTGCTTTATTCGACGTTCCTTCTGCCCTCTTGAAAATATTACTTGTCGTAGTCGTGTAATCTTTCCAGACTACCTGCCCGACCTACCCTCCTTGTGAAAGGCTCACGTGCCTAAAAGTACGACATCAAATTTAGCATATGCTGGATTAGTGGTATCAATTTCATGTACCCGGGGCAACATTGTGTGGTGTCATAAATATTCATTCATAAATATTACATGAGGTGCTCTGATGTTCCATGTGAATAATAAAATGACACTGCCTAGAAGTCCAAACCGAATGCCTATCATCTCAAAACCTTTCCAGGTATGATATAGATATAATTCTTGTTGGTGCTCTTTTGCTTCTGTTTTCTTGTAGCTAGCATTGTATCTCACGCTACCGACGCCTACGCTCATTCCAACTTCTAACATGCATATATATAATCGGTTTTGGACGGACTAACTGTAATACCGTAATATAATTAGTTTAAAGTACTTTCCTAATTGAGTAGAATCAAAATAGATATTTGTTTATCCCTTGCTCGTCTATACCCCAGAAATTGATTAGGTATATATATATGATTGTATGGGACACGCATCTGACGAGCTGAGCAACTTGTTGCATCGGAAAAATTGTTGCGTTTAAAGTTTTATCAAATGAGTATGCAATATGCAAATATGTTCTTTTTAATTTTTAGATGCGTTCATCTAAAAAAACACATTCGTGATGACAACTAATTGGTCAAAAATTAAAGAATAACTTTAATACTAGTTAAAAAACCGATGAATTCCGACTCAAAGTTTTCTTTGAGAAAATTCTCAACAGATTTAATTCCCTTGAGTTTTGCTAAAAACCGTAAAAAGAAGGCCTTAGCGACCTAATAATTTACTGTGTGTGTTCACACAGTTAGAGCGACCGAGTCCTGTCCAATACCTAGCTGGAAAGCTGTTCTAGGGAAAGAATACCATGAAAAAAATAAGAAACCCAGAGCTTTTCTAGATCCCCGTTGGGGACCCTTTCCAGCCAGAGTGAGAGAAAGCACCATTTGAATCATTAGAACATAGCTTATGAAACGCAAGCTAGTATGTTTGTCGTCATTCACTTCACATTGCCACATCATATTTCCGTTTTCGCCAGTGAAGTATGCCAATACACTTTTAAAATTTATCTTTTCAGAAAGTGGTATCTGTGTGTGGTCTTATTATTATAACAAATACTTGATACATATAACATAACTCATATATTTCTTGAGGTGGAGGCGGAGGGAGTCAAAGTAAGAGGGGTCGGCTTGGTGTACCCCTCTTACTAGTCCCAACGGCACCACTATAACTTCCTTTCATTTCTCTATACAAGATAGCAAGTTGAACGTGTACAGTGTATTTGTTTCATCACGCTGTCTAAGTAAAGGGCTGATTGCTTCTTTTCACTTCACTCTCTGGATGTCAAGCTTAATATGTGCAACATGACTTTGTTTCTTGCCATACCTTTCTGGAACGGGTATAGGGACACAAATATACTTTGAAATTACCGTCCCGTTCCCAATATACTTGACTTTCTCTGATGATGAGAACTTTCTTTAAAATGATCGTGCATAGCATACACACTAACCCTTCCATTTCACATATGGTCATACTCTTGGTTTTTATTTTTACAACTTGATGTGATTTCAAAGCTGATTAAGATTAAGACGACGTGCTTTTCATGTTTTGACTTGGACTCCGCATCTAAGCATCTGGTGAGCACACAAGTCATAAATAAAACAGCCTTACAATCCCCACAGCAGCAAATAGATGTATATATTGCTACGTGCATCATCCATAGTTAAAGCTAATTACACTTTGAATGAATAACATCCCTTCTCGCATGTTTAAAATGCATTTTTTCCACATTATGTAGCTTGTCCAATAAAAATCAAAAATAGTCTTCCAAGGATATTATTCCAGTCCTTTTGCTAAGCTCAAAATTTGGTATTTGCATAAATACAGGCGTATGGAGACAAAAAGACGAAGATATAGCGTAGCGTATAGCGTGGTGAAAGTAAAGGGAATTACATATACGTAGAGACAGAGACTTGTCTATTTGAGCGTTCCACAAGCGAAGCAACGGGAAAGGGAAGATAACGCTGTGTGTATGTGCCTCTTTCCAAACTCGCCTACCTTGTGCTCCCTTCCTTGCTGGATTTATTTGCCATAAGGTCACTTGTTCCAAGAGGAGAAAGCACATTCACAGTTCTGCGTTCCACCAAGCAACATCACACACAGCTACAACCCAGAACTTTGGTAGTCACTTCACTCGTCTGTCCAGCATTCAACCTAGTTGAGCCTTGGCATCCAGAGTATTAAAGCGAGACTGTCAACTTACCCTCGACGGCAGTGTACAAAGTGATTCCAAGCAAGACGGATATTCCATTGCTCCGTGAAAACAACGCCAAGTCTGCAATCTCAAGGAAGGACAGAACTCTGGGCTTAAACAGGTTTGGCAATCTTTCTTTCTTAATTTTAATATATTTCCTAAAAGTGTGATTCACAAAATGGTAAGAGTAACATTTGCTGTGTGAACACAATAAATGAAATTCAAGTCAGGTTGAACTCATACAACTTTCCCTTTCATCAACAAAAACCTCCAAACCTCAATTCAGAGATAAAGAGATGAAAGGATCTTGAGTAGATAGGAGTTGAGTTGTTAGCTCTTGTCATCATCCGATTGAGAAAGTAAGACAAAAGAAGTGATTTCTGCATGAGAGGTGATAGGTAATAGAGAAGCAATAAAAAAAGTAATAAAATCCATTGTTTATTTAGTAAGAGCATCCAAAAGCTAGAGGGAAAATCCATAGATCCGTATTCTCATGAAAATAAGCATCCCAGGAAAAGGTTCTAGAAACCTAGGTTTGCATAGTTGATTTATGCCGTTGAAAGCTACTTTATTTTATGAATGTATTTCCAGAGAACCCCTTCAGACTCACTTCTTTTCACAATCATTGGCTTGCATTCAGCGAGAAATTTCATTTCTGAGTCATGTTTCTTGGTAAACCAAACTTTTTTCTCAGACAATCAAATCGAGCAGAAAGTTTGTTTATTATTTGCATTCCTATCATATCCTCATATCAATGCTCTACTGCCAATAAGCCGAATTGACAAATGAATGCACACATATTGATTGCCAAGTCGGTTTAAAATGACAGAAGCGTGACATTCCGTGTAACCTTAATCTCATATTCATACTTTCCCATTCCAGATTTTGCTTCAAACATGAAACTCATAAAGCAACACCCCTAAACATCATTTATAATGGATAAGTAAAAATGGAGTAAATAGGATACATTGGAGAGTTTTTTGGTGGAAAAAATATTTTAGCATGAGAAAGAATTCCATGTGAGGCATGGAGGCGTAAGCGTAAGTAAACAAGAATAATGGGAAAAGAGCTCACAGCTCAGTTACTTTACCACCACCACCACATCATCATCATTATCATCATATCACAGAATAGAATATGTAATAGCAATAATGCTCCGACCACAATAGTTACGACTAGAGGCGCACCGATCAATATTGAATATTACAGTTATCCTATTTTCCAACCATTTTTTCCTTCCTTTCGTCGCATCATGTAATGTAATATATGAATTCTGGTGAAATTCTGCTGGTGTTGGTGACGACGACGGTGGTGATGATGATGATAGTGTATTAGTTAGTACGGTGCTCCCTTCCCCTTTCATACTTCCATCCCACAACTCTTCCACTCCGTTGATACTGATGAGGATCGTGATAATCTCGTGGCGATATGCTAACTAATAATAGGCCATTATTATATATAGACGAGCTAGTATGGATGTAGTCATGTGTGAGGAATAAATATGCATATTGTATTATGAATGGTGACAGTAAACCAGAGAAAGTTATTAGTATACATGTTTCCATCTGACTGTATAACACTCATCTCAATTTTCCTCAACCTTCTCCAGAGATTCATTGGAGGCAAAGGCATGCATAATAATATTATACACATATGCTTTTTGGCAGGAGGGAAGCATTCATCTTGAAATAGGATACTATCCACACTGGCACTTTCATCCTCCTCCTTCATTTTTCATGTGGGGTTTTTAATTCACATTCATATTCCGTGTCAAAAGAAGAATTCTTGGTGGATTTTTCATCAGACAAATACATTTTGATACAAATCTTTTTGTAATATCCTATGCGTACTCAAAACTAAGCGTTGTTTCTCCATACTTGTATTTTTTCCAGAGAAAGCATTCCAAGAGATTGAAAATCAGGGGGAGAAGAGACAGCTCAGGAAAAATAAAGAAGACGTAGGTGATCGAGCTTTGCTTCTTCTAGAGATGAGATTTCTACATTATCGTCAATAGAGAAATAATTTGAGTAAACACCCAAAGCGAGAGCGTTTATTAATGTTAGTTTAAACATTCATTGAGAAAGTACTTAAAAGAAAGATATATCTGTAAATTGTACAAATCAGAGTACCTATACAAAAGGTGGCAAACCATTTTTCTCTCGTCTTTATAGCAGACGCACATTACCCCAATTGAGACACACGGTAGTGGTTGAAATTAAGAAATTCCATTAGACTAGTCACACGTATAGCAGACTGTGAAAGCACAAAGGGAAAGGGAAAATACCAAGTTAGAGCTGCTTTTTATCAGGGAGAAAGTGACCGTGAATGAATTTCATAGAAAGAGAAATTTGAGTAAATAGAATCTTACAATATCTTAATTGAAGCTAACGACTGATTGTAAAGGTCGCTTTTCTGGCCAATAACAGAGACAAGAGGTAGACTTGACAATAAACTAAGACATCCAGCTTGAGCAGCAAAGCTATTTTGAACTCTCCGACAATTTTTCTCTCTAACGCTTTTCCATCAAGTTCTCTCTTCTCAACGGGAAAAAATCCATCGCTGATCATCATCAGAAGCAGTGAAGAACAAGAAAGCAGACTTGAACATGAATCTAAACCTTGCACTATTGGGTTCGGCTGTGGGGCTACTTCTCCTTATTCAGGTGGCCGTGGCTGTGCCCCCGTTTCTCTTTGATGGATATGGCTCAGAAGGTAAGCTTAATAATATAATGTAGATGGGTAATAACGATTAGTTTGCTTAGCGTTAGTTGAGGAATATGGGCATAATAACCTAGAATATGGTGAGGTGAAAATGTTTGCAAGTCCTTGATAAAATAGCTAACCACCACGATCCCCATCAATAATTAATTGCCTCTTCTGATGTAATACGTTTCATTGGCTAAGCTTGTGTATAATCACAATTCCAATGTCTCTCCATCAGCTCCTCATGGCTGCATGCAAGAAAGCATTTAATTCATTATTGCACATTGCAAATCTATAAAAGCATGAATTCGTTATGTGCATAATTCACCTTACAATATTGGACATTGAGTGTGGGGCAGAAACACGTATAATTCTTTTCTTTTCCAGTTCCCCATATATTTCCCTCATTGTCCCGCCTTTTCCTTCCACCTATTCATCATTTGGGAAGTTTTTTCCCCAGCTACACTCTTTGTTCTCGATTTTTGTCCTATAATTTATGGACAATTTTTGTTATCATTCATCGTCATGCATCAAGTTACCTTTTTCCTTTTTAAATGATCACCTTTGGCATTTTGTGCGAAAGGTTACTTTCCCCACATTGATTTCCCCAAATCTATTCACTTTTCTGACGTCGATGAACTCGTTTCTTTGTCTTTTCTCTTTTCCCTCTGTCTGCCCACTTCTCTGTAACATACGTATGTTTCAATCAGCTTTGGAATATATCATGCAGATTGTTTTCACGCTATAATAAACTTGATGAGGCTGGCACACGTTACGAAACGTAAAATACATAATGGGTAATATGATATGAAAAAAATTGGAGAGGAAACACCGACGCAAATTGTAGCGTACTCATTTTTCACTCACTCCCTTTCTCCGAGAACGTCGCTTTCCCCTTCCCATGGCAGAATAATCATTATCGTATTTTGAGTGGAAAGTCTGAGAATAATTGCAAAGAAAAGAGAGCAAAATATCATATAGCTATTCCTTAATCATTTCCTCTAAAACCCACACTAGCTCTGCAGTAGAGTAAGTAGTTTTGAAACATCCATCCGTTTTCACTTACCCCTTTTTGTTCTTATCATTAACGTCTCTTATTACTCTTACCATTTACAATTCTCAACAATCTGCTTCATTATGCATACGATGGGAGGAAGCTTGTCGGCCAAATAATAAAAAATTGTATTCACGGCCAACTTTCCTCATAGGGTTCGTTCCAAAGAGAGTTTACGTGGAAGAAAGAGGTTGAAATCGAATGCAAATTTTTAGCGAATGATTGGATGTTTTCAACGACATTTTGGCTGCTTGTGCAAACTGATATCACCAAAATAGATTCCAAATCTGAATGCATGTTATGTGTACCACCTACGCAGAGTGTTTCAAACGTTATTGACATCTGTTCAAAAGTTTTCAGTCCCAGATGACATGCTCCATAACTTGCTCTATGAAATGAACAGCATAAAGTTTCCTAATAAGCTTGGCCCTAAAGGCCAATAGAAGTGGGCACAAGTACGTATTTTTGTGACATTTAGGCATTTCCTTGAACACCTCCTGGGATATACTTGTAAGCCGGATTTGAGTCTGCACATGCCTATCTCAATCGTTATAAAATGATATAAAAATAATATAAAGATTAAGCTAAAGCAAAATGTTCCACGCTACATGCCAACATTCATAGAGATTAGAGAAAGCACCTATGCCAATTCAACAATTTCCACTTACCAGCCCATTCAAAAACCAAAAGAGAAGAGGACTATTTGCGAGTAATTAATTACGCGGGGCGACAAGGAGCAATGAACAATTAAAAGTAAAAGTAAAATGAGTTGAAGGGAAAGTGAGAAAACGGATGTGAATTGGGATTAAATGAATTGAAAACCGGAGATTGGTTCTTTTTACCTTGATTCTTCTCTCCTCCACCAACCTCCCATATTCATCCATAAACATGAAGAGAAAAAACTGCTCTCATTTCTCCCTCCTCACTCTCATTTCCTACCGGTAATTGGTTAGAAGGTAGACTTTCAATCTAAAATAAACGTATCATTCTCCATTCTCCAGCTGGAAGCTAAACTTGATGTGATAGTAACCAAGTGTGGTTGCGACAGTCAACAGAATAAAAAACTAAAATGAAAGTAAAAGTAAAATCGTACACGATGACGATGACATGAGGGGGTGATATAAAGTCGGGAACGTTTTCCTGTTCACCCTCAAGAAGGAAATACATGAAACCATTTTTGCAACTCACTTATCACTCTCGGAAATGAGAAAGATGATGGCCATATCTAACTCTTTGGCATATCGGACATTCACATAGGGTAGAAGAGAAAAAAAACAATCATTAGGTTTTATAATCATCTCCATTTCCATCTCAACCAGGAACAACGGGAAACTAAACGCATTGCTGTCAACGGGCAATTTCCTCAGTGATTTCAGTCTGTCGTGGTTGGCTTGATAAATTTTCCAGAATAAAAGCATCGCTTCCGACGCTTACTCTGACTTCATACTTAAAGAATCCTTTCTTTCCGATTACATACCCAAGAGCTGTACAAGGCGAAGATGACATCCAGCTTTTAATGGACTATGCTTTCAAGAGTATAGAAAAACATAAACTTGGGAGAAACAAAATCTGTGGAAAATGGAGCAAACAATACTGCATACACATATCCGTCCTGTAACATCTTCCATTATGAAAAATGCATGATGGCGGTTTTCTCCTACTTTATCTGCTCCAACCAATGTTCCTCACATTCGAACAGTCAGTTCTGAAATGTTTTATAGAACTGCAGGGATTGAGCCTCGTCCCACACTATGATGCTCCGACGACGACGGCACATACGTTTCAGCTATTGTAGGATGACACGTCGTTTATTCCTTAGCATAGAAGACAGGAAACCGATTCAACAAAGTTTATATAGCCTCTATAACCATTTACATACAATGAAACAACAAACATCACTAGGTCATAAAAATGAAGAGGATGAATAGAGAAATTGTGTGAAAACTGTTTGAAAGGTTGGGAAAAACAAAAAAAGTGTACAGAATAATAGAAGTAGGAAGAGAAAGCATTTTCAAATTGACACAAAAGGCAAAAGAGATGGTAAACCAAAATGTGAGGGGAAAGGACTTTGAAAGGGAGAGAAAAAAAATCAGAAAAAGAAAGAATGAAAATTCCCTAGATTCCTCTTCATTGCCGGAGTATAACAAACAGTAAAAATTCTACAATGCATTATGTAGGACGGGTAAGGAGAAAGTCGTACTGCTCCAGAATACATATGCAGTGATATAAAGGACAAGTGGGAAACTATGTGAGTTTTTTTTTATCTTTTTTGTCCTCTTCTCCACTTTTTTCCTAAGGAATAGTTACGTTACACATCTGCCTGTGTATATTCCTCCCTTGACGTAGATGCATGCTCAACGCTTCTAATGTACAAAAGTGACGGAAGTGGGAGAAAGGTACCAAGCGAACCGCAAAAAGCCTTAAAAATAAAAGCCTGCCTCCTCTCTATCTTTTCTGATAAGAGGGACCGCGTATATCTTTGTCGGGAATGTTAGATACAGCGCAAAATATAGATAACATCCATGACAAAATGTGCTAGTGTAAGAATGGTTTTTCCTGTTTTATACAAAGGAAGAAAGAAAAATATCAGATAGTAAAGTGGGACTACTGCAATGGTACATCATATCAGTCTAATAGCCAACGTATTAGTACTCTAGTGGTGCTCTTACTTGAAGGGTTCCATTCAAGTGGTAAAAGGCCATTTATGCATTTTTCTATCTTTCTCGACTTTCTCCCTTCCATTTTTCCACTATCCGCTTTATTTTCTCTGATTTTTGTCTTTCCTTTTTTCACTCTCCCTTTGCGGCCAAACAGGGCAAAACGGGACAAAGGGAAAGTCTGGCGGAACTTATTATACGAAATGGTGGAGAGTGTGAGCATTCATATCTGAATGTATTAATATCATCGGAAATGATATTATGCCACAGACTGTGTGGAAGTAAGTGCAAAGTTATCATTACTTACTGCACCAAAGAGTAAAGTGGTTGTGAGAGAGAGAAAAAAAAGAAAGGAAAAAAAGTTACTGAGCAGTTGAAATGTGCAGAGCTTTTGGAATTTCATATCTTGCATGTTTTAAGTTTCTTGGGTGTTGGAATTTTTCTCGCTTATTATTTACATAAGCAGAGAGAGATATATATATATGCACTTTCCATAACGGACAGTACTGCTTTCTCTTCTTTTCTGCAAGTGAGACAAGGCACTGTTCAAAAGAGGAAAAGTTAAGTAGTTTGAGTGTTACAGATGCGAGTAATTGAATAAATGCTGTGAAGAAACTGTTTCTCATTTTAAACAGTCTTGATCCCGAGGAAAGCGTTGTTGTACTTTTTTCTTCACGTTTTGTAAAACTCTTATTTTTTCCCCAATCTGGCAATATCACCTTTTCCTTTATAGGAATAAACATAAACACAAATTGAATGAGAAGGCTAGCGATACCATTAAAGACAGACTAACACTCGGTTGGCAATCCACAAGACCGCTTTTTCTTAAAATTTACATTACTTTCACATTCCTTCAAACGTCAGCGTCTGTTATGCTTAATGTGTGAAAATGGAAACTGTTCAAGTTCCCCTTCGTACACACTTTAGGCTAAAGAAATACAGCTTCAGCTTTATATACCTGGTTGGAAGTTGGAATGAAGGTTTGTACATGTATTCCGCCGTGTCTTGGAAATATTTCCACTTGTATATTCTTGGCAAACAAGTTTAATTCTACCATCACCAATAACTCCTCTAACTATGCACCGTGATCCTAGAAAAGATTATTGCTGTTTTACCAGATAACGTCTGGAATGCATGTAAACTTTAGTTCCCTCTCTCGAATGCGTAAAATATAACTTGCACCAATCCACTAGCATGCATACATACTCTGGATGGGCGAGTATAGAAAAAAAAAACATGGGATTGGAATGGAAAAGGCTTTTTCCTTGAAGAGTTTGAATAGGCTTAGGGAAGAGCATCAAATGTAAACTATTATGAAATAGAGGAAAAGGGAAGGAGGAAAGTACAAAGTCTTATCTTTACGTGTCATTGCATTCTTTTATCCTTGTTCATTTTACATGTACAGAAAACTTGAAGGATCTATGTGTACTCTGAGTTTAGTGAAGACACATGTTGTTTTACTTTTACTCTCTTTTCTTTTACACATTTTTGTTTTTCCTTTTCTCTCCTTCCTCTCTTACTCTCCACTTTCTCAAGATTCCACTGGGATTCTTCTCATTCATTCAAAATACATGGAATGCATGTGTGTGTGTGTGTGTGGAGAAATTTGTCTAGTTGTATAATAATAAGTAGGTGGCTATATGAATTTAAGACAAGTTGGGAAGCCAGCTTTCTCTTAGATATATGCTTCGGCATGCAAACATGTTTGCCATGTGGACAGCCTTCCACTTTTCAGCCATTTGCGTGTGTGCATTACTCATTCCTTTAAAAGTCTAGAAATTTCAGTCTTTCTTGCCATCTTAGCGGGCACTACCACCACTACATACACGCCCTCAGGGAGTACTTTCAAGTTTGTCCTGCTAATTCAATGAATTTGCGTCTGCTTTTAAAACATTTATTCGAATGACAAAACATAGTAGTCAAGAAGGACATGTGTGGGATGTACGGGATATAGAGAGTGAAGGAAAAAGTGATGTTTTACAATTTCCAGTTGAACCACCATTCAAGAAATTTCAACTTTTACAAGCATAGCAGTGGTCGTGGCTGGGTATTTTGTGTGCGTGACAGTTGGAAAGGAAACATGGCAACGATAATAGCAGCGTACAACAATAAATGTCGCTTGGCTAGTCCTATTATGGGACTCGCACAAGCTTCATCTCTAAGATTTTCTTTTCACACCTACAAACAATGTTGTGGGAATGGTGGGAAAGTAGTAAAATCCCGGAGAGAGCCAGTTTTCTTCACTGAATTAGGCATTACGCGATATGTATTCCTTTGCTGCACAAAATAGAATATTATGAAAGTACCTACCTCCTTTGAATTTGTGTTCAGTCAAAAAAGGGAGACGATAAATATTCCCTTTGTGTACTCACATCACAACTAATTCTGGGATTTCGTCGAGACCCCAGCCAGACAAAAGCTTTGTTCACACAGGATTTGATTTTAACGCTGTGAACACACCAAAATCAGCCTCACACACAAACTGCAACAGAATTTGAAGTTATGTAAACGTTCTTCAGAGTCTTCCATGAGGCTTCCCATGCATAACACTAACAAATGTAAGACTTTGACAAAGGGAGATATCAACCAAGTTTGTGTGCATGTGCGGTCACGCTTGTTCTAAAACAAACACATTAACCCCTTTCTTTCCGCTCCGCTGCTATATCCCAGCTGCTTCCTTTCTCGTTTTTGTCGCCTTTCTCTTTTCCCTGCTCGAAATTGGTGTGTGATGATAGATAATCCGTTCATTATAACTGAATAATTGCCAAAGGTCGCGCAGTCATCACATACAAAGTCTAAGGAAAAGTGATGAAAGTGAGAAAGTAAGGGGATTTCTTGATGAACCTTAATTGGTGTTGTGCCAGGCTTGTGTGATGGCGTAGCTTAATCATCAAGTTCAAGTGGGAACCAACCACCAACCCACAGGAAGCGTCTCAACTTACGCTCATTTATTGCGTCAGAGACATATCTCCCCATCACTCAAGAAGCACGAACTGGGGAATGTTGGCTGTACACAGACTCAACTCAATCTTTAGCATTTGTTGAGTCTTTTTGGTGGTAAATATTGAACGAAAGGGGGAATATGAATGTAAATAGTAGGTAAGAAACCCATCTTTCCTAAGGTTTACAGTAAAGTCATTGCACTTTCTAAAAGTTGCTATGTTGAGAATAGAAATTTCCTCGATATAGTCTGACTCGCATTAAGACGCTACATGCTTCTTCTCTCAATTTTTACTACACACTAGAGCTGAATAAAAATAAGATGCCTAAACCATTAAAAACCGAAAATTGAGTAAAAGACTGCAAACCGATAATCTCACAAGTTAGACATATAAGCTGTGATAACAACAACAATAAACATTATTGAATATTCTGTCGTAAAACTTGCAATCAGTGCTTTTGTATGGCACATGTCACACGATAGTTGAAACAATTTATGCTTGTCACGACACGAACCGGAAAAGACAACAACAACAGACTGTTCACCGATGATGAAATGTGTTGTAGCCTACACATCAGACTGGGTTTAATATAAACAACAATAGTAGCAAGCATCTAGAAAAACGGATTCGATAATTGGATTTACCATCAGCCCTAGCATTTCCAAACTTGTGCTTCCATGTCTGTTGGCACGGCTGCTGTTATTCCCTTTTTTCTGTTCTCCTCCTCTAGAGAATATTTAGTTGTAGGTTGGCTTGCTCTAGAAAAAGTAGATTTGCATTTCATGTCCTCTTTGCTCTGAAGGGAAGGCAGTAGCGGCTTAAAATATTATCCCAACTAATGCAATGAAAACCCACAAAAAGAGATAAATCGCTGGCTAAACCTCTATTAACATAGTAATATTTTACGTGTACAAATAAATTCAAGGCTCACAGATAGTGTGTGTGTGCTAGTCCCTCTTGAGCTATTCAAATGCAAGCTTATGGATTTAGATATTACGTGCGCTTATTCATAAATAACATGTAGATATGTAGATAATCAGGGAGAGCAAGTTCTCTGGAAATAATTCCATTTCGTACGTGTTAATTAAAAGTCTAGGAGTGAATAGACCAATATGTCACATTTCATCCTGTCCACAGGTCCGTGCAATTGCAACTCACCATTTCCCATGACTTTTGCATGCAACATGGGGAAAAGTGGTTTTTAGGTGAAAGTCGAACTGGATGAGAGGCAAGTGTCAAACCCAGTCCGACTCCCTTGAACAGTTCTTTTTGCTCCTTTCCCACATTTCCCATGTCGTCGTGTAAGCTACCTCAACATTTTCACAATGTAGGGTAGATCCTCTACAACATGTTCTAGATAGAGAGCAACGCTTTAGCAAGGTTTGGAATTAAAACGGAGTTGATCGTGTCGACGTCAGCGTCATCATTATCAATTGACTGAAATGCATGTGTAAACTAAACACGTCATGAATTTCCTTTGATATGTGACACCAGCGCAAAAGATCCGTGTCAGCGATAAAGTCGCTCAAGAAATGTTGTCCCATTCTTTTCAAATGTCATACTTTTTGGATAGCATTGATATTGTGAATATTTTAGTTTGCTCAACAGCCCCCTGCCATACATTGAGATGAATTGATATTCATGTTTAACTTGGGATTTTCTGGAAATCCCCACTGTCTGAATCAACATAACAGATAAGCCCTTGTGACGTGACAGCACTATAATCCGGGGCAGAGTGAGAATAAAAAAAAGTAGCAAATAATGCCAAGGTTGCAATGGCGTCACTTGCCTCATACATGCAAAGACTTTTCAATAAAGGCTGATCTTGAGCCTTTTTTAAAATTGGTTTCTTTTGAGTAGGTTGTGACGCAGAGCGAAGATTGCGAGCACCATATGTACACAATAACCATTTTCCAGGGTTTCCTACCCAAAACTTCATTTGTGTCTGTAAAGTTAGCCAACGACACTTCCCACGTAGATGTGTAATGAATTACATGCGCCAAAGTTGAAACAATATTATTAGTTGAAGGAAAAGCACGAACCCATTACACATGACAGAGAGTGTGCTTCACTTCCTAAAGTGGAAACTCATATGCCTGGAGAAATGTTAAAGTTCAAGTTGTGTAAGTGTAAAACTTAATCATTTATTAAAGCTATAGGTGAGAGCAAATAATAGTGGGGAAGGGGGTGAAATGGAGAGAAAAGTATGAAAAAAATGAACGAAATGTAACAGTTTTCTTCAGTATTACTTATCACTTTTTTCTCTTTCATATTGACTTCCACTCGAACGGAGACGATGTGAGCAAGGAAAAGTAAATATGTGCTCAGTTCTCCTTCCATTCATTCCTCAACGTTGATCTTTCTCATTTCCTTTGCTTGGCACTTAATTCTATTTTACTTTTTCCCATATGCAGACTTCCCAATGGAAGGGCCTTCAAATGGAGCTGGAGATGGAGCTGCTGCCATTGCTGCTGCAGAGAGAGGGGACCTGAGTATGGACCAGCTTCTCCATGGCATGAACAAGTAAGTACGCTTTCATTGTTGTAAATCAAATTGAAATCTCTAAGTTACTTATTGTTATCTCGACTTCGATCTTTTGTCCCCTTACTAGGTTTCACAGTATGCATACCTTATCTAACTTTTGCATCATGTGTACATTGTAGTCTGTATATATTAGGAATTTGTGTTCCTCTCTAGCACAACAGGTGTAAGTTCATCCTCTTTTTTGTAATATACACGCACAACATGTGTGGAAAAGTTTTTCACTGAATTTCCCTTTCTTGCACACATTCATCATAGTCATCCTAGGTTAGAGCGTATTCCTTTTCATCGCATCCTTATCTCACCATCTTGTGTATGATTGGCTTCTCCTAGTGAACCCACCCAGATTATGCTAGCGCATCGCTAATGAATAAATATTAAGCCTTGCTTTCCACACAAACTTTATTGGAGAAGACATCCTCCCGAGGATATTTTTCCTCAGTCACTTGTAAGCATCTTCTCAGTGATTTATGCAAGAAATATGGTATAACGGGTTAGACGTTTCGTTGCATAACCTCCGATAACGTCTTCACCCCTATCAAGATTAAGATGGGGCACGATTAGCCAATTTGAGAGCACCGGTGCGATCCTTTCTCGGATGTATACCTATATCCAATTTACTCTTTGCATATTACATTGCCAATTCATGTGCTGGCGTTGCTACTATTTCTGAAACTTGAGGAGTGTCGAAGGGGAAAGTTATAGAGCTGTTATTCCTTTTTCCATATTGATCGAAATATCATGATGATGGTGCACGTAAAGTGCAGAGGCAAACTCAAGCATGTACACATACGCTGGATTATTGCTCCTGTCATGTCAAGACCAGCTGTAGCGTTTTTCTGTGTGACTCTCTGGTAAAAAAAGAAAGTCTGCGTATGTTAGTTTGCTGCGTGTATCTTCCGCTAGTAGGTAATCATCGGACCAAGAAGAGTGCATACATCTGTTGTTATCCCACCACGGCCAACACACACGTCTGCTAATACAGGAAAGAGAGGAGGACAACAAGGCAAGTATTAGTTTTTGGGCAAACTCCAGCCTAGCAGATGTGTAATGGTCGGGAGAAAGGAAACGTCAATAATATTTATTGGATAAGCTGCAAACTCACATTGCTTTCACTGATGATGATGATGATGGCAAACTAGGCATGTGTACGGGAGAAAACGAAGTGTAGAATGGAACGCGATTATTATTGCTTAGCTCATCTGTTGATCATCATGCCCAGCGTCTTTCACTCCTCAAAAAAATCAAACATATGTCTCAAACTCTGATAGTGTGAGGGATGTGATGGTGTTTCTTGTGCTCTACTCTGATGATGTGCCTCCAGCATTACCAAAATAGCTGTTATCTGTGTGGCTCATAATATTGCTTCTCTCCTCTGCTTCTCCTCTTTTGCCACGGGCCATTTACTCAATCTTCAATGAAAGCTGTGTTCATAAGCTAAAGTCGAAGGCATGTCTTGTTGAAATAAAATATGGTGGTATATTTTTTAAGCACATTGATTCATGATGCACCTTTACTAGTATCTTGTCATCTTTTTATATACAAGACCACCCGTGGCAACAATCTACCTATTTTATGGATGCTTACTATACTTTTCCAATTTTCACCTGCTGGCCTTTTTTTCCTGGTGACAATAAGTATTTTATACAGGCTTTTTTCGTATTCTCACCAACAGTGACACATTTCTATGAGGAATGACTTGTCAGAGGATATATACAGAGATTACCTGTTAAGAGTGGAACACTTAACAGGTAACTTTCTCTCATCTCTGACGCTTTCTTCACTGCCACTAGGAAAGGCATTTCGAAAGGTATTTTGCTGTGGCTATGTATATAAAGGACTTTGTGAGTCGTTTTAGCTTTTCTTTCTCCTTTCAATGAGGAAAATGGATAAAGAGGAAAATAATATTAACGTGCAACTGAAGGCAGACAAGCAAACATTTACTCGTCACATTGTATGTAATATATTGTAATACTCTGCTGTGGCGGTAAATATGTATTTGCCCTGTCGGATGATCATCGTCATCTTCGTATCTTGTTCACTCCACCCCTATCCGTCTTCCTATCTGGATATGTTTGCTTTTCCTATGTTCATCTTATCTGAGCTGGTCTACTCCAGCTTTCCACTCTTGTACCACTTGTACCTTGTGTAAACTAGTATTTGACTGGCCTTTCTTTCCCTCTGGAAGCATCATTGTACAGAGCACGCGGAGACAAGTTTCTGCGTTCAATGTCCAAGTTGGGAAATGTACAGCACCAGCTGGAGTGAATGGGATCTTGTGGAATAGTTTGCAATATGCCTAGCACCCACTTGTCTTCTTCTTTTATATATACCACATCCATTTTTCAATGTATAGTGTCCATCAAAAGAAGAATGTTCAACAGCTGCAGATAGAAATCATGATCATGAACATCATTATCATCTTGCGATACAAGACAAGCTAGAAAAAAGAACTAATGTGGAAGCTAGGAACAAGATGAGCATGATCATATGACAACTTGGAAAAGGAGTGGGGTAAAGGAAAAAGTGAAAATACAATCTTATTTTATTCTTGTCAATACAATCCAGAAAAAAATTGCAAACACATCATCATCAGAATTCTCACAAGGAGGAAAGTTAAAAGCTATAACAAGTAACGAGAAGGAAGGATATGATAAAGAGAGGATAAGAGAGGATGGGGGAAAAGCGCAAAGAAAAATAGAAACACGCACAGAATAATAAAGAGGAGGCAATCCAAGTAATGCGCGCCGCGTTCATACAGAAAATAAACTCGTTCAATGTATTGCTACAGTTTTCTCTCTAAGAGAGAGAGAGAGAGAGAGAGAAAATGTACATCTACATTTTCGAGCTCATTTTCTATTTGATGTAATACACACCCTGACTCACACTCACTTTATCCAGACATATCCATCCACAAAGAATGGAAAGTTGGTCAGGGAGGTAGGAAGCGGATTTTATTTTTTATTTCACTCCCTCACTTCAATGTCTTTATCCATTTCCTCGTTGTGGTGCTATTTGAAGAATGAACTCATGCACTTGTTTTTAAGAGTGATGTGGATACGGCACACAAATAACAACAAACCTATGCTAAAATAAAGTACGCACTGTCTCAAAAACTTGGGAAATCATTCAAGCATAATAGAAAGCTACCTAAATCCATCTACTCATCCCATCCATTTCTTTTCTTTTCCTTCTATTCTCTCCTGTTTAGTTTGAAAGGAGTGAAAGTGGAAGAGAGGTGAGCCAAAATTTCTCTCGTGTTCACATGCTTGCTTTTACTTTTACTCAATTGGATCAATAATGATATCACATCCCATCACCAAATATTTAGACTGGGATTGTGAGAGAACTCACTCACTTGGTCTGCTTTTCGCAAGTAAAATTTGTGTTAAATATATGGGGAATGGGATGTATGTAGGTAAGCCAAAAGTCGCAATTGATTTTACTTGTTGTCTTTCCATGCTAATGCTGGAAAAGGCAAAAAGGCAAGTGTGCCACAAAATAGAAACAACCAACTGCTCACTTTCTTTTTCTCCCTTTCTTCCACTAAACTAGTTGAGGTCGAGTGTAGTTGAATGACAAAACCAACACATCAAACTCTCAACTACTCAACCAATGAGAAACAGGTTGAGTGAATAAAGGACGCTGATGATGGCAAGTTTGGTCCTTTCAGTTTATCTGTGACAGTTTAGCCTCTTAGGATGTTGAGAGACAAGTTACTTTCAATTTTAAGTGAAAATCTCGTAGCTTTTATCCTTTCACCATATTCATCTTTGATTCTTTCATGATATTTTAGTTTGTATTATACTTTAAAATTATATCAGTACAAGTAAAAAGGATGCATGCGAGGATTACGATTGGCGAAAGGAGCAGCTTGATTTATCTGCTGGCAGGTAGGAGGGGCAGGGATGAAAGTTCTCATTCTATATATTACTTTTAACTTTACACACATTCCCATTTTTTCTTTTCCTCATTTCCCGTGAATCCCATCGGGTCAATGGCTCGTTTGTAAAAAAAATCATTAAGCCCATTCCAAGAAATATGGTTGGGTTGAGTAACTAGCAAAATCTAAAGTCCAAACTTTACAACATCATTAGATCCTTTTTTCTTCTAACTAAAAGATTGGATTTTTTCTTCTCCAAAGCCATAGTAATATTTTTAGAAGATTGAGAGAAGAAATGATTATGATCAAATGATGAGAATGATACGTACATGGTAGAAAGTCTGTTCAGCTTTTTCGTGCGTCATCCACCAGAATAAAAATTTCTTTCCATAATGGATAAAATGGAGTTTAGTCAGTCACACATAATTTTGAACTTTATTTATATTGATACGAATAAGCAACTGTCAGTCAAAGAATTGCCAAGATGAATTTTCTCCCACTTAATCAGAGTTTTGCTAAAGCTTCCTTCTCAAAATATACAAAATGCAGCAGAGCAAGAGCAGCTTGTCATAGTAAATCGAGAGACACACATCCCAAGAAAGAAAGTTTTTTTTAGTTGGTAAGATTTTTTTTGAGTAGGTTGCCTTATAAAGAGCTTTCCCCACATATGAGCCAGATATCTTTCATGGTTTCTTTTCACTCATGGAGAACATCCTACTTTGGTATCATCACATTGGAAGTATCCTTATAAAGAGCTTTCCCCACATATGAGCCAGATATCTTTCATGGTTTCTTTTCACTCATGGAGAACATCCTACTTTGGCATCATCACATTGGAAGTAAGAACAACATTTTTAGACTGGCTGTTTCGGTTCGTTTGGTTTTTCACTGTCTTGTTTCCCTTTTCATCTTCCATTCTTCATTCTCATCATCACATCCTATCATCATTCAATTCTGACCAGATTGCTGGATGCTCTCGTCTGTCTGTGAGCCAGGGTCTTTGTTGACTTGTTCACTTTGCTTTAGCAATGCCTTTCTCTCTATCTCTCTTTCACTTGGCTTCTTCTCAGAATCCAGAATCTAAAATGAAATCTGCATGCAGATCACATCTCATCCATCATCGACATTAAAACAGTTTGAGCACAGCTTGGGAATATATGCTTGATAGAGGAGTATATCAAGTCTTTGTCTTTTGGAAAACACAGAGAAAGGGAAATGATACGAAGGGGGAAAGTGGCCCCAGAAGTCAAGAGTAGAGTACCATATGAAAGTTTTAGCACTGGTACAAGGCCGAGCCACACGTACTATGCCAGCGTTACTAATCCGATTATGCGTTTTGAGGAAAAATAATATAATAAAACAAATGACTTTGTTATGTACTTTTTAGCCAGGAGTTGGCTTATAGACTTTACATGATATATTATTTTATATTATATACTCTACAGAAGGAGAAAAGAATCCCTTGTTCATCTTCTTTCCCAGAGCTTCTAGTTTGCGAAGAGAGTGTGAAGTGCACTATTATGAGATATGAGATAATTTCATCTTTCCATAAAATATATACGGGAAAAACGTCAT
This sequence comes from Sinodicranocentrus sp. ZH6, assembly GCA_027743935.1. Lineage (NCBI taxonomy): Eukaryota > Metazoa > Arthropoda > Collembola > Entomobryomorpha > Entomobryidae > Sinodicranocentrus > Sinodicranocentrus sp. ZH6. The sequence continues at coordinate 91,668 of JAHZNA010000453.1, read as the reverse complement.
ATACGAGGCAATATAAATTCATACATTCAGAACTGCACGTCTAACCTCAGCATTTCAACAGAATATCTTTTATATCATCAAGTAGTACGCTTTCTCATACATTTGTGATATTTTTGCCTTTTGTGAAAGATGAAAGTAGTAATGAAAATGAGAGAAATGTTGGTGTAACAGGATGAAGAGCTACTTCATGAATGAAGATGTCTTTTTAAATTTTGTAACTCACTTGAGCCAGGTACATTTGGCTGAGATAGATAAAAGCTGGATTTTCACGGCAAAGGAAAAGATTTGTCCGAATGGTTGCGAGATGATTTATTTTCCATAAATAAATGGCATTAAAGTTCACGGAAATTTAATTTTGGTGGAAAAATTTGTAAGTATGTTTCCTCATTTTTTCCCATGTGTGAAACGTGCTTATTTTTTCTCCGTTTCGCTTGCTGACGTGGTGAGCGTTGAAGAAGTTGACGTAAGTAAGGTGAAATCACGTTTCCATCCCTGACATTTCATTGCACAGTGCAAACAGATAGATGAAAGTTTATGTGGAGCACGACAAACACCGCACATCAGCCCAATTTTTTCGTCCTCCTTTACTCGTAATCTATTTTGTCAGCAAAGGACTGCCCTATTACAAGTTTGGAGTTGGAGCTTATTCGTTTCAAGTAAATTGTACAAAGTTTTATGGAAAATTTGTGGTACCATGTTGACTCAAGTTTACAGGGTCTTTAAAGTTGGTGTAGTAAATAAGGGCAAGTTTTAACACCAGCTAAAAGCTAATGCTGAGCTTGCACCGAGGTCAATAAAAACGGATAATACGATTCCCACTGATGACTCGACATGATTAAGCTCTGACAGGGAAAATATAGAGCATGCTAATGGTGTATTGCGTCTGATTTTTATCGATATTTTATTGATGATGATTTGAATTGCTGTTATCACAGAGGGAAAGCCAGGGATATGGTTGAAAGCAATGATGATACTCACTCTGAAATAAACTCACCCTCAAGCATAAGTTTATTTATAGCATTTAAAATGTCATCAGCAAGGGAAAACAAGTCTCATCCAATTTGTATGAGCGGTGGACTGAATAATCAGAGCAATTTCACACTTGGCCATGTAGAAAGTAGCCAGGAAAAGGTCGGAAAGCCGTAAAATCTTCTTTCTCCATGGATATCGTGTTCAGGTTCTTCATCAAGAGCTAAGCAAGCATTGTCATGATTTCGTCTTTTAATTAATTAAAACTAACTTGATTAACTAAAACCACATGTGCCTTCCTGCATGTCACTTATTGGCTTGGCTACTCCACTTGAGGTAGTGAGTTCGTAGCTGGATTGCAACCTGTTTGATCACCGCAAAAACCTTGCTTGCAGCAATACCAGTAAAATGTGAGGTAAATCAGGGTCTAAATCTTTCCGCTATGCACATAATTTCGTTATGTTGGCTATCTCTTATAAAAAATAGCCAACTCTTGAACTTGATCACTTCAAAGTTGCCACTTGATACTTTATGAATCTGAATTGAGTATCACGAGAAATTAAAGCATAACCCCGGGAGCGGAGTAAATGAATGGAGAGCCTAAAACTCACTTTCACGAATCCAAAGACTTACTAGCTCATTCATCATGCCTCTCATCACTGAGATTCTCATCACTGAGATTCTCATCACTGAGATTTTCATCACATGGAAAACGTTTCATCCGTTGGTGTGATTCCTTTGTTGGGTTGTAAATTTTCCCTCGTAAAATAATTTACTTTAACTTTATTACCACGATCCACAACATTTTCCCAAAAGCTGGCCGTTTAGAAAAGGCATGGGTTTTTTGCTTGGATAATTGGATGTTACATAGGAGGGGAAAATACCAAACTGAAAAACAGCTTACGGCTTGCTCAGGTGAAAGTTATAAGCCACTTACTAAAAAACATATGTGAAAACTTTCACATCAGCTCAATTTCCTTTTATGGGGAAGACTAAAGTACGAATCTTTTTCATTTCGCCTTTCTGCCATTAGTAAAGGAATGCTAGGTCGCATGGTTGCTCGTGTACGTTGCATATGTTCACTTTCACCACTTACTTAATGTGCGCACTGATATTAATGGCGTAGGAGTCATAAAAACAGTGATACAGATAGCATTTACATAATTACGCAGCCTCGTCCTTATTGTCATCGACCGTTAATGGAAATGCTAATGAAACAAGGTTGTGGACACATTGTAACGTAAATTATGACATCATTGTGAACCAACAAATCTACATTTCTTATTTTAAATTCTCACCATCTTATACACGCTTATGGGATGTTTGTTTTTTATTTTGTGCGAGGGAGTAGGCGTAAACTAAAACAGTATTTCTGGCTGGAACCCTGCTGCTTTATCTCATTGTTGTCAGGTACTTTGTTTAGATAATGTTGAGATATGTAATATTTCGTACCGAGTCTGTTAGATTTCTTAGATTAGGAGCTGGTACGTGCCTCCTCTGTATTTACGTTATCCGTATCTCTTATGATCTGTGCAAGGCAAACTAGTAGACGTTCACCTTCAGGTTGGTATTTTGGTTGATGTAGCTCGCAGGAGAAAATATGGATTCAGATATGGCTGAATGGACTACGTGAAAGCATTTTTATGAGTCATAAAAGAGCAATGAAGTAAGTAGGGAAGCACTATCAAAAGCAAATAATAAAAGAGCAGAGAGATATGCGTTTTTGCAAGAGGCACAGGAGAAAATAAGGTAGTGGTGCGGGATTCGAATTCCAAGCAGAACCTAATTTCGCTTCAAGGAAATCCTCCAAAGCTCTGGAAAACGAAGAAATAAAGTAGCTCCGATGAACACAGGGAAAAAATGCATGGTAATTCATATTTTCCTAATCTGTAGCAAACCATGCAGGGAATATAATTCATAAGGTTGTTGTTCCCAGTGCGAGACTTTGGTTTGAAATTTACTTGCCACTCATGTTTCGAGCGTGTGAGTTGCACACGTTTTGTAATGAGAAGAGTAACGAGCGCGCATATACGATTTGAATAAATTATGCAAAGGACGCATCTCTACATTATGCAAATTGTAAAGGTTTACGTATGCATAATATCATCATCAGCGACTGCTATGCTATATAATCACTAGTTGTTAGCCCCCGCTACACTAGAGAAGCAACATAATTGCCGTAATTGTTTTAAAATCTTAATATGCTGGGTGGATAGACTTTTGTCTGATTTTGAAAATTGTTTGAAACACACGCTGAAATTAGCCCTATATGTGCGCGCTATTGGACGCCCTCAGTACTCACTCTCATTTGTATCGTGTAGACTAAACATATTTAAATCGTGTAGATATATCAAGGAGAAGCACAGATAAAAAAGGAAAACCCTCCGACATGTTATGCACAATGCATGAGAAAACGTTTTAATCATAGTTTTAAATACTTTACAACTCAAATTTCGAAAAATAAAGGGATTTTGGCCAATCCTAGCCTAATTAATTTCAAATGATGAAAATTTCATGGAAATTGATGCAGTATTTTTATGAGAAAAATGAGAAAACTACTTAATGGCTAGAATTCTCATAAAATTGCTTGTAAATTTTTTTACTTTCAAAATCCGTTCCAAACTGAAATTTATATAAATAGATTACGTGCCATGGAATTTCCGTATTCTCAACGAAAAGTGTCTACTTCACAAGAGGTCTATTGATGTCACTGCTTAAGTTACCCTCTTAATTCATGCTTTGTCACGACTTGTAAACATTTGCTCTCGTAGGCATCATCCACTTTTCAACAGTGTTTGAAAGAGAAAGAGTGTTGACACGTTGAAATCTGGTCAGGGAAAACACGATTTGCCAATTATAGCTCAAGCACCAACCCCACTTTTGTATTAGACGCTTATGGAGAATGTCTATAAATTGAGTGATAACCTCTTTCCCACACGTTCCCTATTTTTAAACATCCCATCATCCTTTTTCCATCAGAAGCACTCATGCTGAGCATATCATTCAAATCAAGCGATTGGGAGATAAGTATGCTAAGTGTGGTCTCAAAAGACTCTTAGTTTATGAGGAGAAACACAAAGTGAGCCACACTGGCCATACTAGAGGCACGAAGGAGTTTCCACTCAAATTTAAATATCCTATAAAAAAAAGCTTAGAACTACGTCTCATCGCATTCTGGGATTTGACCAGCTTTTCAAAGTATTCTTTTCAAGGACTATGGAAACACATCCCCTAGTCCTACGTACAATCATGACGCTTTCGTGCTCCACAGTCAGTTTGAATCGAATACAGCCCACGTAACCCCAACTTCAGGGCCAGGACTACCGCTGGGCCAACTTTATTCCCCGTTCATCCAATTTTCGTTTAATTTCATTTTAAACCTGAGAGAACTGAGGCTTGTTGCCAGGATATATGAAGCAACTGGAGAATAGGAGCATGGAGCAGACAATGCAAATGAACATTTACTGGAATAAATAGACGCCCTAAAGTAGAAGATGTAGAGAGGGACATTCCTCCACAGGGGTGAAGAAAGGGCATGAACATATGCGTATATAATATTTCTTGCAAGCTGTTATAACGGACGACGAGGTGCATACATGTGGGAAAAAGTGGACTAATGGATCACCAGGCACAAATTGCAAAATGATGTTGAAACGCATGTACCTCTAATAGGTAACATCAGTACTTATATACATCTTGCAGGAGGAGAACATATGCATACTTTCTCCTCCGGATGGATGCTTGCAAGAAAATTAGGGGTTTTTCTTAGAATGCATGCATAAGTAGATTGGACAAGCATTAGTTCAAGTGGCTTTATTATAATGCTGCTCCTGGCGTTATATTGTTACTCCTCTCCTACTCCAGCATTTTCTTCTCTGTACTTGTAAACGAGAGGAAAGAGAAAGCAGGGAGGGAAGTGGGGAGTGAAAAACATGCTTGAGAAGGTGTAAAGAGTTGGCTATCTCAGTGAGTGCGTATTTTGTATATACATAATAATAATAATATTACTATGCATCCTTAAATGTACACTTTATAACCAGTAAACTTACACGCAAAATTACTCAACTCAGCAGCACTAAAAATGGTTTTCCAAGTTTTCGACGTTTAACATGCACACCTCTGGAGAAGGTGTATTCCTCGTAGATGCAGTGTAATAGAAATTGTACAAGGAGCGGAAAAGGAAAAAAGTTTTTGTCTCGTTCTCTTCTTTTTGTTTCTAGCAAAGTCTTACAAAGTTTTAGCTACTCGTATTCTCCCTCTTCATTTTGACATCTCCACCTCTTTACAGCAATAATTTCAGGATGGAGCATCCATTTCCCGATTCCTGAGCAACAACAGCAGTTACTTGCTACGTGTGGGAAATATGTGGAGACATTCCTCCTGATTATTATTATCTGACTCTGTGGCTTATCCAATGAAGATAGACTTATTACTCTGGGCTTTCCAGAAAACAGTTGAGTCAGCATCCTCATAACATTATGATTAGAAAAGTGTTGGCGAACGGTGTCACCCTCGCACGGGTGATGTCCTCAGTGGCGTAATTACAAAAGCTTAGTGACAACTTTAACTGCTTTTCCGTTCTTCCTTCCGCCATCTCTTTACTATTCCCGACAGCCCGAAATTCAGCAATGTAATTTAGATCGCCATGGATGTCCTCTTATTTTTGGTAGGATCTAGTTCGGCAGGGTTGAGCTGTGAGAGGTAATTATGAAACAGGGAAAACACATACATATATGCATGAGAATTGCAAGTCGGCAAGACAACACTTAACCGCGCAAAATAATATAGGAGTAGTAAAGTGGAAATAATCGTTGGCTCGCTCTTGTTAGCCAAGGCACTTCAATATCTCCATTAGCGTGCGCACTGTATTCCGCAACGTTGTTGATAATGGTGAAGCCGAAATGGCAATAACACAACATGAGTTGGCGCCCAGAGTGTCGTGTGTCTTGGAAAGTGCTTTGTTTCGCCCCTCACCATCATCCATCCCTCCCACATCCTATATCGCAAAAGGAAAAAAAAAGTTGCTCTGGGTTCATGTCACAGCTGAAAAGTTCACGACTTTCCTGGAATTCCTCTCCTTTTCTCGCGATCAAAGCTACAGCATCCCACAATCGGGTTTTATACGTATGTCCCTATTTCCCTTTGCATGTGCTCCAGCTGACAGTTAAGAAAGATTTAGCATGTAATTCAGCTTTCTCTGGATATGACATGCCTGCATACCTGTTGGTCCCAGTTTGGGAAAAGCCAAAGTGGCTTGTTGTTATCTTCTACGCCATCATACTGTAGTGTATTTTCTCGGAAAAAAACTTTTCCACTTGATATGATAGCACACGCACGTACTTGATGTTCTTATATACGTACGTGTGCAACTTCATCCATTCATTAGTTTCGTGTTTTTCTCCACTGACGGTGATGAGCTTATCACGCTCACAATAATAATAATAATAATAATATCCCTTTTCTCAGCCTTCTCAGTTGCAATGGAAAAAAGAAAATGAGAAAATGGGCATGTATGGAAGAAGATGTGCAAAGTATTTAAGCCTAAGTCACTTTGGCTCTAAGCGGATGGACTGCTTCAACCACCAAAACTACTTTTGAGTAATGCACAAGCCTTAACTCATGCTCATGTTAAATACGTGCACAATAGAGGCGGTGGGTGGGCATACCTACGTGAAATGGCTGTCGAGAAAAAGGAGGAAACACTTGTATGATTCTTTCCTCTTTCAGATGAATTCACAATAAGAATGGGATTTCCTCAAATCCGTGCCTTCCTTACTTTCTTTTGAGGCTGAGCAACCACCATTGCCGCGCCGTGATCCTCTATACAAAACAGCCATCTGCCCGCTTGCTCGTGCATTCATTTATTTTGAAGTATGTGAGCACATATATACAAAAGGGAAAACAAAAAAGAAAGGATTCCGCGAGTAGTTCCCATCTGTTCCATTATTGTCACAAGATGCTTATTTACTATTCCTTTAGTGATTTGGCTTCTTACACGGACGGGGAAGCAAGTCATGTGGCATGAAATAGAGAGTATGAGGATTATATTAGCGGAACTAAGGTATAACTATGTCGCAGGGATACAATAGCAGAGTGATGCGTAGGTCTGGAATTGGAGGAACAAGGAGAAGATAACGAACAAGACGGAGAAAATAACTCCAAGGACAAAGAGAAAGAATGGGCCGGAATAGGAATTGGAATGGTAATTAGAGCGAGCGTAGAGAGAGAATTTTAGTTTTCCTTACAATGCTCCAGTATTCATTGTACTGCTTACTCCCCACAGAACAATACGTGGCAAGTCTATAACTCTGCGTACTTTACCCTTTGTCTTCATCTTCTTCTGCTACCACACGACCCTCTGATGGCGATGATGGTATTGTTGTTGAAGACTCAATTCGATATTTGAAGTAATGTAATGTAATATCATACACTCTTCCGTCTACTTCAACCTCTTCGCTTTCTCTCTTGCCCTATTCTACTTTCTCCTTTGCTTACATTGCATGTTCTCAACTTGGATTGTAGGATTAGGCAAGGATCTCGCAGGGATTTCTTTTCTTTCCTTCATTTTTCCTCGAGTACACGCTGAAATTAATGTTGGGAGAAGGTGGAAGTTACTGCTCCAACAACTTCTTGTGTATAAAACTCACTAGCAGAAATTATATTTATATATATTTATATATATTTATATATATGTTGTTTCAAGAGCGATATAAAAAAAACTTGGAGGGAGTGGAAGAATTAGAGAATTTTCGAGGATGTGGAATGGAGGCGTGCTTTGCTTGTGTCACCTCGACGGTCACCACTTCAAACTGATATATTGACATACATACGTATATTGGTTGTGTGGTCATGTCATGTGTTTCGTTTGTGAAATATTATACTTATTTCTCCTCCACTGAAGGAATATTGCATTGCCTAGGATTTTTTTAGTTACCTTGAAAGTTATAGGATAAGATTGACAAAATTACACCAGGCTTGGTGTTCGTGAGGTAGAGAGGATGGTTGGTTTCATCGGATTACTCTTGCTATGCTTCATGTTCAAAAACGCAAACCACTTTTCTCTCTGTCGTGTTTTGCCAGAGGCTCTTCTCTTTTTTTGGAAGGAGCGACTACTCAAGTTGGGCAAGAATAAAAAGAAAGTAGGAGGGAGAGATAAAGTAGGAAGCTGAGTCCTTCCTCATTTCCCTCTTGTCCAAGTATGCATTGTGTGCTGGGATATTATTTAAGTCATTTCTAAAGAGCTTCAAATGATTTTCTTCCCTGGCTCCGCTTTCCTCTAGTCGACTTTCATGATGACGATGCTGGTGTTGGATATGATGGTGCCATGATATCCTAGGGCTTGACTTTCTCTCTAAGGAATTGTGAATCTGAGCATGTCTAAAATGTGGACATAACTTCAACTTCATCAACATGCCAAACCCGGAGAAAAGCAGGAGAGGTCGAGTGGTGAATGAATATAAACAAAAACGACGAGAAAACCAGCACCACATTGCTTTTGCCTTGGGTCGCCTACTTTGTTCTTGTCTTCTCAGCATCTCTACCGCTTTTTCTTGATACGATACAGAGGGAAACGTGCACTTTGTCGTTGACTACATTTTCTCCATGCCCACCAACCTGTCTACCAAAATTATATGTCCAGTGTCAACTGAACATTGTGCATTACCTATGCTATCGCCTTCTTGATCATGGCCATCATCATGACAATGAATAAAGGGAAAAGGAGAAAATAGAAAATTGAAGATGGAATGAGTTTTTTTTCTCTCTTTCTCTCTCTCTCTCTCTTCCTTCCTTGGGTCGGTCGTGTCGCATAGACTTGTGAGTCCCTAAAACCTGCCTAACAACATGTCTCCCGCAGCCTAGCTCATTTTTCTCAAGTCCTGTCTCCTTTTTCTAATTCTCCTTTGCCATTTCTCTGTTATTTTTTTTCTTGGAATGGAACGTGCCTTCAAATTCGAAATTGCTCGTGTGATAGCCTATGCGTGTGCCACAGAGTATGAGGTTTAGGAGCGAGAAAAAAGAAAGCAAGAGATGGGACTTATTAAGAGTTAAGCTCACAGTCCTCGTCATTCGCCTCGGCACAGAAAGAAAAATACAAGACAGCCAGCCGTGCATGGAGTTACATGCCATATATTTCTATATGTAGCCTTAAAATTTGTGGAGAAAGCGTTATGTACTTTCTTCTATAGGATGTTATTACCACTCCCGCTTTGTAACCAACTATCCTGCTGATCCCCATCTTAAATTGGTGACATGGAAAAGCAAAAGGAGGTAGGAGTAGTGGTCGTTCTGGTGGAAAAGAGATCTGCGAGAGCAATACTGCTTAGGTTTACTACTGGTCCTGACACAAAGGGCTCAAAATGTTGTTGCTCCTTTTCCTGAAAAGAATAGATGAATGGCAGCAAGTAATTTCTCTTCCCTGACACCCTGAAACACAAAAACTCATCTTCTCTTCTTTATTTTTCCAGTTGGTTCATCCATCCATTCTACTTTTTTGACCACTCTCCCGGATTTCTCTCTGTTGTCGCAATGTAAATAGAAATTTACTCTATTTTTCTAAGGCCGAAAAAGGGAATTAAGATGGCAAGGGAGGGGAAATAGAGAAAGATGAAGTGGCACATTGATGGGCTTGTCCTTTTCTTTTTACTTTACCCCAGTATTCCCCATCTTCATTCTTGGTTATTATGTGCCTTTGAAGAAAAGTATTATGGCTGTACAGACAACAACAATATTATTATTATTATTCTCGTAGAGTGTTGAGATCCCACGCATTAAAACACTTTCCGGTAGAGATCTTCTCGCTAGAGAATGGGCTTTCAAAAGCTGTGGAATTATCCTTGTCTCTAAAATATTCCCGTAAGCGGTGAAAATCTGCCAGATTATCTGATAATTCTCTGACGCAATTCTGGAAAATAGGTCGTAAGCACTTTTTACGTTCTCTGACTTTAGACCAGCTTTCTTGTAAAGCTTAAAAGAGGCTCTTACCATATTTTCATTTTCCTCTCTTTTTATCCTCGCGTGAAATATTCTGATGACTTCTATTCTTAATAACAATAATTCTCTTGTCGGTCATCACTCATAGTCAAAGGGTGACATGAGATGAGGGAAAGACAGGAGCAGGCACCAACCTCTATGCAGAAAATATTAAAAGAGAAGAGCCTGAGACGATAGGGACAATGAGAGACGGAGCATTTCACTTTGAATGACTGGCAGAGCTTTGGGAGCAAAACAATAAAGGCAAAAATGTACATGCAGCTGAGGGGATGAGTCTTTGCACTTGTTCCTTCATGGACAGCTTCGTTTGAGTACTTTCAAGTGCCTCCACAGGACTGACATTAACAGAGAAAGAGAGTTGATTAGTGATTCAGCAGATAAAAATGCATAATACGTTGCTGGATGACTGACTTAGTGACTGACTTTTGCCAGTCCTGACCGGACTGAATTAGTATTTGAATGTAGACTGTAAGAAAAAGAGTGAAAGTGAAAAAGGCAAGTTTTCCCAGTGAAGGTAGTGGTGTAGGAGTAACTGCACAAAGAGTTTGCAAAGAAGCTCTCTTCTCTTGTGCAAGCCAAGTAGCTGTCCATCTTGTTTCGAAAAAAGGATCCATAGGGAAATTAGAAGCAGGGAAAATAGTATATGCATTTCATGACCATATCTTATATTGTTTTCTACCCATGAGCTGATGCAGCCAGTGGTATCGCAATGTTAAGTATATGATATGATGATGAGTATATGACTACTACACGGCTAACAATACACGAGCAACACTTGTAGTGTAAAAAAGTGAGTAAGTATCGCCAGTCAGTCAAATGGTACTTTGGTTGGTGAGCTCTTTTCCCCAAGGCATTTTGGAAGGAGAAGAGGGTGAAAGGAAAAGCCATCTTTATTCTTCTTTTCCCCTCTTTCGAAGAAAAATGAGAGGACATTAGATTTAATCTCTTTACCTTACACTCCATCAACTCATTTTGTTTGAGTAGCATACATCAACCAAAGCATCGAGGGAAGAACGTTAGAGAGAAAGTAATGTGCAGAAAAGCACATTGAGGATAAAGACTCTTCTTTTCAAGGGAAATATTGAGGAAAAAATTAAGCCTGCTTACGAAAACCATTTTGATTTGAGACTAGAAAACAAAATTATAAAACCATGCAGTTATGCAAGGCAAGAGGGGTGAAAAGATCAAAAGCTGGGGAGATGACAAGATCTGGAAACCATGGGATGCATACATATTAGCAGCAACTATTTGCAAAGAGTTAAAATATATGTGGATTCTTGACATTGTTTCTTTTAGAATATTCCAAAGGTGTCAGTTAGAAAGCACATTTTCCACTGACAGCAAGAGACCAGAGAGAGGGTAAAAGGTTCTGCTTTTTAGAATGAATGGATGAAGAATGTGAGTGGGTCGGAGACCGTTGGGAGTGCTCGTATCTTTTATCCTCGTCACACAACCCTCTATGTAGATGTAGATAGTGCAAAGGCTAACACTCCAAGTTGGACCAAGTTCTTATGTGCATGGCATATATTTCATCTTGAAAAATGTCACTTCTCCCGGTTCCCCTTACATTTGCATAATATTGCATTAGTCAAATAGCGTGGTTGTGATCCCTTGGTCGCACTAACATACACAAATGTATGGGAAAATGGGGGGTTATGCAGCGAGTCTCCCTTCCTATTTGACCAAGACGGAGGAGAAATAATGAATTTATGGCGAAACAAGGAGCATGCATGATATAAGACAAAGGCGATATTGCATGCATTCAACATGGAGTACACTTTATCTAAAAAGAAAGTTAGCCAGGTTCATTCCATTTGCGACAGGAAACATGAGAGGAAAAAGTAGTAAGTAGTTGCGAGGTTGCTTTTCACGAAGTTTACAAGACAATTTTTTTATATTGCTTTTGAATGCAAAACACGAGACAGAACATGCGGTATATAAATTTTTACCACAGAGATAAAAAAACGAGTCTTGTTGGTCGTAAAAAGTTGGTAGATTCACATAAACTAATTCATTTTTTGTTTTAGTTTGTGTGCCACTTGTACATTTTCCTCTCATCCAAACATAGACTGTGTAATAAAAAGATGACCAGAGGGGGACAATGGAACTTTGGCCACTTCTAATTTTCTGTTTAGACGCTCTTCTGTGATTTATCTTTACAGGCGGTCTTGTATCCGCCGCGGTGGACGGTGTGATCATCGGCCTGATGACTGCTGTTCCGGTGGCGCTTGTCGGTGCAACCTTTGGGGTACCAACTGTCAGTGTCAGAGGATGGGGATTTTCCAAAAGTGGGGATAAACTCAAGGCCCACCAAACAACATCCAAAATAAAAGCTCCATCAGCTCACTAAAAAACAACCCAATCAAAAAAACCGAGAATCCCACAACAAATCCGTAAATCATTCAAAAGTAAACATGTTTCGACTTCCATTTTTCTATTGCTTGTCCCACATCAGCTGAACACAGTCAGGTGTCGAGGTATTCTGAATGTGTTTATTCCTTCTATCTAGCCCTTTCTGTTTCTTTCTCTAATATTTCATCTTGTATAACCTAGTAAGTAACCAATCTGAGGAGATAAAAAAATTGTTGGTAAAAGAGGTCACCATTTTACCAAACTGAATGATTATTTATAACACATACTAACATACTATATTATTATTACTTCACACGTGTCTCTAGGTATATCTCAATGTGCCGACAGACAAACACTTTTTTCTTTCATATGTCACGCTGATAACGAATTATTACCCATCACATCCAATCACCACCAATTTTACAATGTATACCAATCCTTCTGATCGTAATCGTCATGGAAACCGATGGCAGGGAAGCTGACAGTTAAATCTGTTGCTTTGTCATCATCATCTCCCCAAAAAACGTAAATGTCTAGGCACCAACATCCCTACGACCAGAATATGATGACAATTTACGACTATACTTTGATGTAATTTAAACTTGCTGTATTATTCGCTTTATTGTGTCATCTGAAATTCATATTGGCAAGCATATGCTTGCTTGAAATTTCAAAATATCATTAAACTGAACGTCAATTTTACATTGAATTGTTCTCATAGGTAGACTAGTAAGGAAAAACAAGTGACGAAATGGCGAGAAACGTTTATCTTGAGTATTTTGGAATTATAAGAGTGTAGGAGGAGGAGGGGAAAGAGGGGGAGGAAGATTTGGAACTAACTGTGAGATATAGGGAAACTTAAATACTACAAAGATTTTTTTCTTCGCCGTTTTTACTCGTGAATATTGTAGAGGAGCTGCGTAAAATGTCCTTGACTGTTGCGTAGATTTGAATATATAAAACAAGTTGATATGATATTGTATAATATGATATGTTCGTGTACACATTATATGAACTGGAAATGGGAGTTTTTTGTTTTCTTCAAAAGCCACTTTGACTTGCTCCGATTGTGATTTGTTTGACATTTGCTTGACCATCAATGTCCTTTTATTGTATTATAAACGACTATGTAAAAGTGGAGTTACGTACATCATCTTCTGTATCACATTACCTCTATGCAAGTGCGTTTGACTAAATACATAACGACGAGAGAAAGACCATTTGAAAAGGATTTTTTAAAAAAAAGTGAATTCGAGGGCTTATGTAAACAAAAAAGTGCAAATTTGTGAATTGAATTTGTGAAATTAATAGAATTGGTTTATCGCAAAGCACACGACACACGTTCATAACTGAAACTGTTTGTTATTTACAAAGACAGAGGGTGAGTGGACATACATAAAAATGCATACAACGGAAAAGATGTTCAGATATACGAGAACTGAAAGCGGAAATATGATCTTTAAAAATACATCTGCCAATCACTCCATAACATAGGACAGGATATAGGGATACCAGGGGAGAAAGATCAATTATGGTAGTAAAATTTGTCGGTTGAGTGGAGAAGAAAGCAAAGGTTTTTCTTGGAATAGAATGCCCCACATGTTTTTCCTCTTGTAGTATGTTAGCCATGAAAACAACAGGATTCTTTCCCATGTCACTTGCTAAACACTTTTCCTCCCTAGGCTCTAGTGAGATGGGATAAAGATGGGTAGCATTCGTTTACGATTCCGCTAGAACTCATTCATCCAAGTGACATTGTGACTAGAGGTACTCATTCCTTCTGACATTTATCCCGCATTCCCTTTCTTACGTTAATCCAAGGGAAAGAGAGAGAGAGAAAGTGGAAATACATAACTACAAAATAGCGAGGAAAAGTTATTGTTATATGAAGAAGAAAAAAACTCTTTACTCTATTTTTAGAAACATTACTTGTCCCCTTGAAGAGATGCTTCTCGGAATAAACCTTGTATAAATTTTATCCAGGTGGTTTTATTTCATGCCAAAAAGTATAGATTCGTTTGAGGCTCATGTGTGAGGTTTGCTTTGACGTCATCTAATTCTTCAACCCCTATCTTTCCCACAACCCTACTTTCCTTCAATTCACATCGCCTCCTCCTTTCCCGTCCCTCATTACTCTAGATAGGAATCGTGATCGCAGGCCGTAGTAGTGACTACGTTGGAATTACGTGTATCGCATCAACTCGAAAAATCTGAGTGCTTATCTTTTCAGACTTATAGTACCCCATTCACTAGGTATAAGATGGTATATAAAGGTAAAAATAAAGCCAGCAAGGGATCGCTTTTTTTACTGTCTCCATCACTGACATTACTCGAACAAGGAGTTGAGCATGGGTGGTGCCAACAACAGATGTGCCACACACCAAGTAATAACACAAGTAATGCCGAATAAAGTACCATGAAGAAAATCCAAGTTAAGCGTTTAATTCCAAAATACCGTTTCCCCCTTCATTTATTTATTTATCTACAATCTTTCCTGTTTCCTTTCAGCCTGCTAACTTATTTTCCCCACTTCTTTGCCCTTCTTGAGTAAGTCCTTTTTCCTTTTCACCTCAACGAAGGAAAACTAGTGGAAATGGCGTTATCGAAGTAGAGTGGACTAAGTATGTAATGCTGTCTATACTTTTTCCTCATTCCGTGACATTTAGAAAGTGCAAGGGAGTATGAGGAAATGGTAAAAGAAAGTTGAGGTTATAGGATTTTTGGTATTAGGATTTCTCAACTTTCCCCAACTCGAGATGTTTTCAAAAGTAATGGAAATCTTAACCTGACATTGTCGTAATTGTTTCTAGTTGTGCATGCGCAATTACCCTGTCATATTTTGCAACATGTGAATGGAGAGAGCAGCTGAAGAAGACGTAGCTTTTATTGAATAGAATACCTAAATACCGCAATTTGAGAAGTTTCCTCCTTCCACAGAAAGGACAAATTGGTACTTACCCTTGTGGCTTGTTATGCTCACCTAGTGCTCGAGGTCAAGATTGTTACAACCATTATTATTAAATGAGGTGATAAATATCATAAATATAATATAGCATCATCTCATTATGTTGGCTAACCGCCAGCATAGTGTGGGAAGGTGTCGTGGAGTGGTTGCTAGTGAAATATTTCTGCTTTCAGCTGGTATTATGAAAGGCACACAAAGCAAGACCATTCTCTTGAGAAAAAATACACAGCAGGATTTTTTTCAAGCTGTGCAATCACACAAACAGAGAGAGAAAAGATGTGCTAATTTAACTAGATATTATATTGGTACGACTACATGTAGGGGCTTGTCAGGGGTTCGGGAGGACTCCAGCCAGCCAAGTCCTTTCCCTCCGACTGTCCCCTATAAACTGGACAATACGTACATTCTCTCCAGTCAGTTATTTTGAAGAAGAAAAAAAGGATGAAAAACTTTAAAACACAAACTAAAACTATTCTATAGATTGCTACTTGTCTTCTAAGAAAAGGAAAATTCTAAGGACAAAATAGAGCATATAACTATCCGCACAACTTGGTTTCATTCAAATGCACGCTCACTCACAAACACGCAAGGAAATTAATCAACTTTTCATTATGTTCAACTCAATTCACATTAAAGAACACTAAAGGATACATAATATATTGAGCATTCGCGTCATCAAACTCTTACTCTGAAGCAGTATTAGCAAAGTAGGATAGCTACACACTTTGAAAGTATCCTTTTTTCTCCTTGCCTTTCTCCTTTCCTCCAGTTTTTCAGACCATTTCAATTCCAAGTATGTGCATGCTATTATGCAAAACCCTGGCATGGGACATGACTGGAGCACAACACAATATACTCATCATCGCTTTCAACTGGAATTTATATGCACATTTTGCTAATAATATAAGAACATGTACAGCGCACATTTGAGAGAATCGACTTTAATGGACAACCACTCGAGTCAGTTTTTGTCCTCTCGGAATTCCAAGTAATCGTCCCCTCCTGCTAATCATAACAATTGCTCTTGAGAAAACACACATTAATTAAAATTTGCCGTGTCTTTGTTTTTCTTCGTCTTCAACTTTGCTCGCATTTATTCCTCATTAAAATTGATGAAGATGTTGAAGCTTCAAGTGGGGCGTACACAAGACAAGTATTAAGTGAGTGAAGTTGGATTGACTGGAACAAGACAGGAACGGATGGGCAAGTAGTTTTTCTTGTACGTCATCAATCATGGTGTGGTGAACTTTCTTTTTCTCTCTCATATTTCCAAATTAGAAAGAGTCGACTCAACGAGTGTGGCTATTACAATGAAGACATTTCAAAATATGGAATTGCTATATTGCACAATTAACTAGAGAATGAAGAAAAAGTGGAAAGAAGCTTAAAACTAGATCTTTAACATAATATGAAAAAAAGTAAAAAAAGAAAAGAAAATTAAAATGCTGGGAGTTTTTCGTTTACTAATTAAGAAGACTTTCCCAAACTGGAGTGTCTCACGTTTCAATAAACACTACGAGGACATGTATAAAATCATGGAAATAGGCATGTGTATTCATATAACTTCCTTGTGTAAAAGAAATACCCTTAAATATTCATCATTAATATTACCCTCACATCATTTAAATCAACATGCATGGTTGGAATTCGTAGAGTTCCTAAAGTAAATCTGATTTACCAATGGCTTCTTCCTCATTTTCTTGTTAATGTATTTTTGTGTTGAGCAAGCATTTCATTTTCTGGAAATCCTCATCCGCTTGGAATTCTCAGGAAAGGAAACAGGACAGGTTTTTATTAGGAAGTCATACACTTACTGCAGGTTTCGTACTTTGCACAAGCTCATCGTCCACATTTTTTTTACATCTCTCTGTTCTACTCCAATGATGACGAAGAAGCCTTTATAAAACCTTGGGAAATATGATATGAAGTCTTGAAAAGTCGAAATCATGCAAGAGTACGAAACAAGTTAAAGATCTTCTAGAAACATGTGTCGACTACCCAATCCATGGTCTCATTTAAAGGAAAAGAGGAAAACGGAATAGAATTGTCAGTTTATTGTGAAGAAATTCCGGGCGGACAAATTACTTCAAAAGTAAGCAACCACAAGGGTTTTCCTCTTCAAAGTAGATTCACTGAGAGGAATCCCAGCATTCACAAAATCTAAGCTCTTTCCCGTTTAAAGAGCTAAATGAGCCAGTGATTTACTTTAGCAAGTGGGGGGAATCCTTAGGAATATTATTTATTGAGTAGGAAACATCATTTAAGTTTGTAGGAATACCATCTGAAAAGGAAAACATTGCATGAAAGCTTAATGGCATTGTGGTCGCCTTGGAATTTAAAAACACTACTTCACCACCATCTCTCTTCCTTTTAAATAGGCTATGCATGGATTTTTTCACCACACATGCATCAGCATGAAATTGTTTGCCAATATTGGAACGAAACGAGCGTCTTCAACTAAACACATAAACAAGGGCAAGCGACCCCTTTTTCATTTTCTCACTGTCATGTTCTTTTATTAATGCATGGAAATTGGAAAACCTTCTATTATTTCAATTTTAAGCTTGCTCTCACTTGTCAAACTTGTTGCCAGCCGATGATGAATGAGTGCAAGGGGTTTTCAATTTTCCATGATAATATCAACACCCCTTCTTGCATTGTACACACGAGAGGTTATGTTCTCTAACACTTTGTTTTCTTCATCGTCACACCATGAACAACAAAAACGAATCGACAACAATGACGACGATATGATGATGATGATGAGTAATTGGATTTTGCAGTTTGCAGATATTTTTTTTTCATTGCTCTACATTTGAGAAAATATTTTTGTTTCCCTTTCCACCCATTTTCCCAATGCACTTGACCATCTGACCTATGCCCTTTTCTCGAAAAAGATATTAAAACTGTATTGAATAGATGATGCTTACTACGCTATACATTCTTCATAGTTGGATATGTGTATCAGCCAATTGAATTTTATGACATTGTTGCGGCATTTTTTTGTTGAGGAAATTGAATGAGAAATAAAATTCAATTGCAACCATCACACAGGAATCCTGTAAGCAGGGGAATATACAGGGGAAACTGGACGAATGGTGGAAAGGCAGTAACATGAAAATGTGTTTTTATCAGTAAAGAAATATATGCAGTCACCTGCTTCCAAAACACACATGGCTTGAAATGGTTAGAAAGTTACTTGCAGATGGAATAAGAGTTAGGCCAGTGCCAGATTTCCCCTAATTATTCATTTTTACCAACAGTGTGCTAATAGTTAACAAAAATACGTACTATGGTATTATCTTTGTTGTAATGTGTAAAAAACTCCACAATTAGACCCTGTAAACCCGGTACTCGTACATACTTTAACTATCTCAGCCGCTGTAGATTGAAATGCGAGCTTCAGAGTGTGCTTGACGAACATTGAAAAAGGGATTTAGTTGTCTTTTACTTTCTACATAGGTACATCTTTTTAGAAAGCAAGAACAATTTTATGGTGGAATGCGTTGTGAGTATTATTAGAGAAAATTTTGAAACATATTTGTCAGAGATAAAGTGTCAAAAACGTTATGAAGGTAAACACTGATAAGATATTTAATGCATTAGAGTTCATGCAAATGGGCTGAAAGGTTTGAATACGTATTTACGTATTATTATGTAGTGTCGTGTAATTAAAGTAAAAAAAAAATACGTAAATTCCTACAAAAAAATGTGTATGTGAGTATGTTGACAGGAGGTGCTATATGTGACAAACAAAAATTATATATACTAAAAAATACCTTATAAAATTACTGTCTTGACAAAAATGTAATATTTTATTTGAAGAGAATCGAGAGAAAAAGTTGTAATTTAATCGAAAGTTGCATGACTAAAATTTTTGATGTATTACGAGAAAAAGCAAATGAAGTATTGATTTCTGTCGACGTTAGACTAGTGAGTATAAAACATTTAGCATGTATGCATATTCTACATCTTAAATATAAAAATATACACATTCACATATATAATATATATTTATTGTATAATCAGAAATTTCTTTCTCAGTGTCTATCATTTCCTCTGATTGGCTCCTGAATACATGTATAAAATATTTGTTCTATTGCACTTGATGTTTTTCTTGTCTTCTTTTGGTCAGCATACTTTTCATTTCAATATGCATCTTTCACATTCATTTCATGACATATTGCATCTTTCACATTCCTTTCATGACATATTGCATCTTTCACATTCATTTCATGACATATTGCATCTTTCACATTCCTTTCATGACATATTGCATCTTTCACATTCATTTCATGACATATTGGATTAAATGAATCCATCTTGGGGCAAAATCAATTTTGTTTCATGCATATTTACGACATTTACACGGAAGTTCTCGTTCGTGGCCACTAAATACTTTACTTTATAAGGCTAGCACCAAATCCCCTTTTAACTTCCACGTGCCGAACGTCGACTTTTTGTGATTTAATTTATTATGGAATCCAATTTTTGGGAAACTTTTTTTCGCTCTGGGTTTATTGACAATTGGAGAAAAGGTTTTCCAAGTAGAGCTTTGAAACAGGTTTGGAGAGGGAAAACCATTTGCAAAATTGATTTAGAGTTTTTGCTTTCCATACTTGACGAAAAGCAAGACCTACAGTGTGTATAAAGTATGCACCTGTCGATTCCTATTACTGTTATCTTACTAGCATTTCCTTTTTACCCCAAAAACCTCGCACACAAATGAGCATGTAAACTTCCATGTCGGATGTAAATTATTTGGCACTTTGAAACAGGATGTCGTCGTTATTGCCAACCATCAACCATTTCCAGCGGAACAGAACATCAACCAGAAATTGAGTTAACGGAAAGGGTATTCAAATGAATGAGAATGGGAAAATCGACTTTATTCCCTTTGATTCATTTTTCAGTTAGTGCTCTAAAACTATCATATATTATCTGTAATGCGGTATATTTTCGAGAGTGGATTCACAGAAAAGCAAAAACAACCAAGTATCACATTGTTTTGTTGATTTGTGGCTTTGGATCCCGTTTTGTAGGAATTTAGTGGAATATTAACAAAAGAAAAGTAGAAAATACATGACAACCAGAAAATGTTCCATTTGAATTCTTGCATTCACACATGAGCTATTTGGCTATGCCTCAGGATCCCATCTCAACAGTTTCAACTTGCATACCACAAAAACTGTCAACTCCTGTGCATCTTTTCCAGCTTCCTATCTCATTGAAAATCGAACAAACGAAAATTGTTTCAGTGTTTCACGCGTCTTTTGTGCTAGTTTGAAGTTTGGAGACAAGCGTAAGGCAAATGTAGTCTCTTTTTCCAGGAATTTGTGAGTATTTTTTTGGCAACAGTTCATTTCTCAGTGCTGATGCTGGGAAGAAAAATGAAAGTCGTAAATATCCTCTCGCTCTTGGATGATTTCCATATTTGACATTTATTGTTACTCCAAAAAAAGTACCCAACTAGCAGAGGATTGTGTCCGGAGAGCTATATGGAGATGGGAACATGCATAGGAAACTACCATTACTGCACAAATGATGATGATGATAATGATGAATGGAAAAGTATGAAGAAGGAGGAATAATGAGTGCTATGAACATAGATAATATGAGAGAATAAAAATAGAACGAAAAATGTCAAGAGAGATATAAGGAAAGTGCGGAGGCGGACTGACAAGCCTAACAGCTATAATACATTATGCTTTCAGTACTTTGAACGTTGTTGGTAAGCAATCACCCATAGTTTCCAAGTGGGTGGAGGAATGTACTATGCCTAAACTCCTTCCAACATTTATATATGATTATGATTGTATAGCTCCCATTTCATGTTGCCATTACATTTCATCAGCTTGTGCCATGTTCCCTCAAGATAAAGAGATAGGTGTATAATACGAGAAAGGAGGGGAAGTAAATAACCAAGTCATAGTTTAAATCCATATAAAGTTATTGGCAAATCTTTGTCTATCCATATCGTGCATATATGCTAAATAGACTGGAAACAGGAACTAGATCTCTTTCCCGAGGTGTCTGTTACGTGATTAGCTTGTATATGGAAGTGCTCTAATTTACCTGTGGCTTTCTCTATTGCTGCTCCGAGAAGAATAAATCTGTCAGTTTAATTCGATGGCACGTTTGTGAGGCAAACTGGTGGGAGGGATAAGAGGGATTGCGATTTGTTGTAAATGGTTAGAGGGAAGTTTCTTCAAAAATAACTCTCCTTGAATGAAGACAACGCAATATCTTTATATATCCCCGACAGACTCAAACTTACTTCCCGTCTCATTATGAGAACTTGAGGTTGTCGTAAATTAGGTAATAAAATAAAATAAGTTTTATAAAACTTAATTAATTAGAATGTAGCTTCAGGTGAGGAGCTAGAGCTGAATATGTCTTTTCTTCTTCTTTGGAGAGTATTTACGTCCCTAAGATTTTATTCGTCTTTGGAATAAATTGAAAGTAGAATGTTTCGCATGAAAAGTTTCCTCTGGGGGAGAACTCTTGGAATGCTAAATTTATCCCAGGTTTGCACTACAATGGAAAATTAATGTAAATCAATACGACATGATGATATCCTTTGAATATGAAATTTCAAAAGGAGAAAGTAGGCAAATCCGGTTACCATCATTAACGTCAGTCATAATAATTTCTTCAAATCTATTCCTTGGGGGCAATGAGAGATAAGCATTATGGTAAATAACTGGCAGCAACTGTCGTGCCAGAGAAACTTGATATGGTTTGATGTGCTTCGCGTGCAATTAACTTATTCAAAAAACAAAAGTGAATTCACGTCAATACCCGTCGTGATTACCATGATAACGATTGCCATTCCACAGGGGTTTTCTTGAAAACTTATGCAGATAGCCAACGTCAAACAATTCCTTTGCAAGAACAGCTTTTGTTTGCCCAATGCACATAAACTCCAGAAAACGCCAAAACAATTTCATTTCCCAAAAGTTGAATTGTAAAAAATAGTAAAAATTGAAACGAGATTTCCGGTGGAAGCAGTTTCTACACCATGCTAGCATATTATTTCCCATTCTGTACCACAGATTGATTGACATTTGACATTTTAAAGTGAATCTGGCTATTTAGAGGAGCGATAAGGTAATGGAGGGATTTCTCGAGAAAAGGAAAACTACCCAAGGCTTACATTCGCTCGGTTGGATTGTCAAGCCAGCTAAAATTCCAGTATGGAAAATCATTGAACCAAATTCACATGAAACCATCAATGGACCATGAGTAACAGCAACAACAGTTGCACTCAGGCAGCAAGCATCAAGTGAGGTAGAAAAAAGGATATTCATGCACATGAGAAGGGAAAAAACGTCTGCGGCAGTTTCCATTTTGCACGTGCATAATATGAGCAAGGACTTTGGGAAACGAGTCAGCATTTCTGAATTGCTACTGCGACGTTCCTATTACCAGAGTTGTGTTTAAATAATGGCATTATTTTATGATATGCACTAATATTCCTATCCCCACGGATTCTCTGCGGGGCAGTTGTTCTGCGTTTTAGTTGTTGCTCACTTGAAGAAATCCTGTGTACTTCTTAAGTTGCCCTGCCGCGGTTTCCTACTTTCATCTCAACGACAACAAACTGAATCTTCTCCCCAAGTGAGCGAAATCGTGGCGTTGTGGTGCAGCTTATGTCGCTAACTTTGCCCGAGTGAGTTGAACGCATCCCATCCGGTACGATAGATCAAATGCTGCGAAAAGAGAGAGGGAAAAGATTGCAGATTTGTTCACCATTCTCTTTTCCTTGAGACTTTTCCTTTCTCTCACTTGCACTACATATCAGTGTGTGCAGTTTTTTGGCTGCCAAGAGTGAATTTTCCACCCCATTGCGTATTGCTACAATGTTAGTGTATATCATCGACAGACGAGGAGTGCATGAACTACTTTGTACTTTCAACTCAAATCCAGATTATATACTTTCCTTATCTGCGTTCTATTTCTATTTCTTACTCACTCCGTTTCAAAGCTGGGAAAAGAAAAGATCTGGGTCGGGCCAAGGATTGTCCATAATCATAATACTTGGAAAAAACGGATGACATCAACAACGTCAGCAGCCAAGTGGTTGGTACAAGAGACCATGTAAGAAAAAAGCGGATGGTGAGTATCGGATGACTCATTTTCCTGAAAAGGAAAAAAAATTATACCGTCATCATTTTATAGCGGAGGAGAAGAACTTACAGGGTAAAGGATGGAGAAAAAGTCTCCAAACCGGAACAACATCCGTGAAGTCAGCTGCATATTAAGAACACGTAGTGTATGTATTTAGGTATGTATAATAATACCTATGTGCTGTATTTGGAACTGGAATGCCATCCTGACGAGGGGAGGTACCCGACCCATCCGAACGTCGACTTTCCTTTATAATCTTGTTTGTTCAAACTTCGTTCCCTCTGTACATATATGAATGACTTTTGAGTTACTTTTAGCAATTACGTTTCAGCTAATTGTACATTGCTTACCAAGTGGGGGGCACGTGAAATGAAGGATTTGATGGAAAAACAGCATGAGCTCATCATACAAGCTGAATAAATTCATATGGTTTCATCCTTCAATTTAACTTTCCTCTCCTTGTACTAGATTGATTTAATTTAATGCTGGCAAATGACCTTCCCTCACTCGTGTACGTTAACCACAAAGTTTTAAATTGGTACACAACGATTGCGTAGAATTTCTATTACATCACAAAACCTCATGAAGGATTACTTTCCCTCGTAATAAGTACAATCATATTATCAAGTGATTTGTTTTTCATGTAATACTGGTTGGAATTAATTGTGGTGAAAATATATTTTATAGTTTCAAATTAAAAAGACATACATTTTCTCTCATTTTCGTTTCCGTCTATTTGCGTCCTTCATACATATATGCTTGACAATCAAATTTGTAAGCAATTTTCCTTGTTTTGAACAAATTAAAAGACATTTATTTCCAAAGGTAAAGGTGACAACTTAGGTAATAACTCCAGAAACATGGAGCGCTCCACTTGCCGTCTAATGAAAAACAGATCTGATCTAAAACATAAAATAAACTTCCTTCATAACTTTTTCTACGCATTAAAGAGACTCGACTCGGTGGAGCAAGATAAGGCAATAAAAAACTGGTCTGGAATGAGACGTTATGAGCTGGAACGACGAAGCAAAAGCTCCATCGCTTGTCGCTTCCATCTCATCGCTGGTTGGACCTGTTTTCTTATTCGGAATAATAGGATTGAATGACAAGGGGAAAGCAGGCGGGCGTCACACAATTACCCCTATATAAATGTATACCTTTCTATTCATTTTTTGCTGGTGGCAGCTTGGTTCCAGAGTGTAGATTTCAATCCTCTTAGGAAACACACGACACGACGACCATGGCCTGTGACGGGAGTAGTTCTCTTCTCAGTGCTCTTTGACCGTTTAATTTGGAACTTGTTCGCTTCGAGGGACAAGTAAATATAGGATTTGAGTAAGTTGACAGTCAAGATAAATATCGTGTTATTGGATGCCACTGTGACGGAATTGAGGAAGGAAAAGCATGCCCACTGGTATGTCAACGAAGAAAAGTGGAGACAAGAGAAACTCCTTGTGTGGAGCATGTACATTTTCCCTCTCAGTTGATTAGTTCATAAACTGTTGCACACTCTGCACAGTAGTATTATGTTACGTTTCATTCATACATGGCGTCAGGAAGGTTGGTTTCAGGCAAATTCGTAGATTACCACTTAATCCGTAATGATAATGTGAGATTTTGTTCAAGTCGCAGTTGGAAAGGTAATGGATTTAGTTTTCCCTCTACCATTTCAAGAAACATAAACGAAATCCATGGAAGCTTTAACAATTTCATTTGTATTGTGAACTATAGTGGCGTTTGCTTGCGAGAGAGGTGTTCTGATGCTGCAGTTTCTTTTAAGAAGGACATTTTTATTTTTTTCTAGAAAATTGAAAAATTAGAGGTAATTCAGTGGAAATGGTGAAACTGGAAATTAGCCTCCAGCCAGTGTAGGCATTCAAGTGAAGTCGGGAGAAAACACAAAAGTCTCTTGTGAATATTGCTGCTTCGTGTTTTTGTAATAATGCTTCACCCTTTCTAATTTCTCAACTGCCAAAAAATGACGGGACAATGAGAGCAAGCAAACTAGTAGGCGCACCAGCAGGCGTGGAAAGTCACCCAAGGTGATTATCAAACTAAGACATATACTCTTTCTGAAGGAAATAAAGAAAAAACGTGCCTAGTAATAACGGGTGAAAAAACTTACATGGGCAATATATACATTTCTTGTTCCCTTTTAATGGCTCTCCCCTATCAAGTGCCTAACATTCTTTCTTGGGTTTCTTATGCAAACACTTGAGATTACAAGAAGAAAATCCTTTACTTTACTTGGACCAAATACATTTCTCGGCTTTACTTCATGAACGAGAGAGACTGCTTAAATTGTTGCCAAGAAGTAGAGAGAAGAAGGGCGAAAAATTTGTGCTGGACTTTGGGACGTCATGAGGAGGGAATTGTTTCTTATGTCGACATAACTTTACTTAACTAGTCTACACGTTACATGCATGCAAGTATGTATATAAGTTCCTTTAAGTCTCTCCACATAAGTAATACAGTAGTTATTATGTAATGGAGTACTGTTGATGCGATATATTGCAAAGTCTCGGCGTGCTCGCCCTTTCTCCAGTACATGTGTAAGTGCCACTGGTCCAGGCTAAAATGAGAGGATAACTGAGAAAAATGTGGAAAGTAGCTTAAGTAAGCAACTTTGAGAAATTTGAGAAAGTTACTTGACTCTAGATCCATTTATGTATATGCTTGAATATAGAAGTATGTAGTGCGGAGAAGAATAAAACACAATTTTTTTGCCTAGAAGTAGTGTAGCCTAAATTAAATTGAAAGCTATAGCCTGATCTACTAGACTATTACAAAAGTTTGAATCCTTTTGCATATGTATAAAAGAATAATGTATGTTGGGGCGACTTGGAGTCCAGAGTCCGGATCATTGCCCACCCACATACAAAATGAATGTGAATCTAGCACAACAGCGATCATGTGAGGAGGTAGTAGAAAAAAATTCCAAATATTATAGTAGGACATTTTGCAACATGAGATTTCGATGCGTCCCAACCCAACCCAACTCCCTTCGTGAATACATAACTGGTAACAATGAACTCGTGGTGTAGATGACATTCAAAGAAAAATGTCGCCTGCAGTCCCCCACTCGAATAAATCGGCTATACCCATTTTTACTATCCCTTCCTTCCTCGCTTTCTCCCTTTTCCTTATCCTTGCATTTTCACAGGATTGTGGGCAAGTTGTGGGTCGGCGTGTTTGCTACTGCACAGCTTCTACTATTACTAACAGTGCCTCAGGAGAAAGCAACTGTCATACTTATTCTTCCTTTAGTTTTTTGTCGGCAAGTATGGCTTGAAAAAGAGAGAGAAAATCATTCGAGTAGTTGTTGCAGCAGCAAGTTGCGTCATTTCTTCCAGATCAATTTGACAATTTGTGCAAAAGGTTTTATTTCTTCGGATGTATAGTATTGCAAATCGTAATAATATATTGCGTTGGGGCTTCTTGCGTGAGTGAACGCTCAGTTCCCTCATATAAGGATTTCTGGCTATGTATAGAATTGCAATTTGCGTTCGAAAAGTGAAGCAATAGGAGCAAAAGTAATTGAAAAGTATGTATGCATATAGAGTTTATATATCCGGATTGTTTCGAGAAGAATGGGTGACCATATACATGGGACTCAAGTCATGGTCGACGTCACTATTAGTTACAGATTTTGAACGGATTATGCTACGCATTTATGTACTATCCACATAATACACGATTGGAGTGAAGTGAATGCTTTCTGTTATCCAGCAATCTGAGTGTCGCCAAGTCTAATGTGAAACGCAGACTCGTATTTTATTTGTCAAGTGTATCCAGTGTGGCCATGTAGTTTGGTGCCACGAAGAGCTGCTGGCTGTGATGAGGAAGTTTGATGCTGGTAAGTGGTAATGGTGCGGTTGTATGTGAAAATGATGATGGTAGGATGGGAATATGGGATCTTGCTTGATTGTCGTATTGCTTAAAAATAATTTCTCGACTTTGGCAACTAAAGTCACTGATTTGGATACCAGCACAAATACAAGTACATGGACGAGGGAAATTGGGCTTTGTATTCTGGATTATACTATATTTATTCTGTATTTTTCGCTTATTGCTGATAACCTAACGTGTAATCATCAAATTGGTGCTCTTTGCATACTTAACTTTGCAAGGCCCTGAGCTCTGTCTGATTATGATTATCATTTCGTTGTACAATTGTTTCTAGACTCATGGTGATTTTTTCAAGCTTTTTTCCCATGCTCTGATGGACAATTCTGTCGTCATAAAAAGTCATGATCATGAACCTTACAAAAGACCAAAGGTAAAGTGCAGTTTGGTAATGTGCAAAATCTACGGTTTTATGCGTTTTGCATTATTGATGATAATGAGCCTTGTTGTGTGTATCAATAATATATTCATTTATCTCTAACATATTGGTGTGGATCAATAGATTATAAATATTGATAATATTCTCTATTAATCTAATCAACTCATAATTAATGGCCCTCTGAAAGGAATAACTAATTTTGGAAAATGGCCGAAAATGGACAAATCTTGTTTGTTTCAGTGCTGATAACAATCACACACTGCATCAGTTGCCGGATAGAGGATGTGCAAAGCGAAAATTTGACATTTCAATAAATAATTCCATACGATGCTCCCAACTGATATAGCAAGTTATATAGGTATAACTCAACCCTGGAAGATGTATATCAGATATGGAGCGTGAGTAGAATACTCATGTGCGTTTACTTATAATAGGATTTCTTCCCGCATGCTAAACTAGTGAAGCAAATTTCGTCCGTAAAATTGAAGTATTGAAGTTGGCTAATTGTGATCATTACTGGAAATGGATATGAGTCTACGTGACAAACATGATGATACTGGAATCTTTTACGTATTTCTTGCAAGCACTTTCTTTATGACTGACAAATGCATTTTATTCCAAGTATCCCATTTCTCTTATTTTTGTCAGTTTTTGCAAGATTGTTATTCTATTCTAATATATACTTGGCATAGTTGATAGTGGCTGGAAAAAGAAGGTTGAAGGTGGTCGTACCAAGTGGTATATATCATTCCCACCCTTAGCACGATCCAAACGCCAACTTACAATTAATGTTTGCGATTGGTATAAAAATTCATAGAATTTATAAAAAAAAGTATATAGCTGTTACATATCCCTATATGGAGTACTAGTCTTTTAGTGACATGTAAACTTTTGGACAACGAACACATCCATGAGGTTAAGGCTAACTTTCCTATATTCCCCCCTTTGGAGTTGCAATATATGTTCATGAATCCAGACTATTACTGTCGTATCCTTGCTTTTCAAATCAATAATGTTTCACAATTCAAGGTATTCTCGAGCATATATATCTGCCTTCAAAGCGTATAAAGCATTTAGTGTAAAGTATGTAAGAATGAAAAATAAATTGAAGAAGCTTTTCAAGTGCAGAGATTGATAAAAACATGAAAAAATATGCAAGAGAATTTCATACAATATAAAAATACATGCATAAAGTGGATTTTGAAGAGAATGCCTGGCAGGGTCACAAAACGAACTCTAGTCGTAGACGACATACCTTCGAACCCTTACTTTAGTGGAGGGAAAGATAAGAAGATAAGAAATAGACTGTTGATAACGAAGCAAACGACAAACGTATGTACCTACGTTGCTACGTTTGGTTTCCTGTTATGCATCTACATTCAACGTGCGTAGTAATAGTACTGCTCATCAGAATGAAACAAATCGAAAGTATGAATATTATTTCAGTTTCTTATCTTAATCCTGCTTCAGATTTCCATATCGTATCATATCACACGGAAAATGGAGGAAAAAGGTTTTCCTGTAGTGATGAAAGTCATTATGAAAAATTCAAGTTTTACTCGGCCGTAGAAATATTTCAGTTCTCGATGTACAGAACTTGGTCAAGCTTGACGTTTACTGTCTTGATTTTATCGTCGTGTACTCAACCCAAGCTGACAAGTGAGAATTCCGGTAAGAAACCAGAAATACTTCACAACAACATTAATAACTGGTGCTCTATTTGTGTTTTGCTGACACTGACAACTGACATTCAACATTAGCGTTTAATTAAATCCAACGAAACCGGTAAGTCGACTTATTCACGTATTTGATTGTTGTGAGATTTTCTTTGTTTAAAATTGGTTGCATTTACTTTACAAAACTACATAACTAATTTCCAACATTATGAATTTTTCGAACATTTAGGGTAGACCTTACATCACTACTGTACCTGTTCGAAGGAAATTATCTATTTACACGAAGCAATCGTGTGATCGTGTCTCATAACAACATAGGTAAGCGAACAATGACTTTATTTATTTTATTTGCGTAATTAAAATTAGGAGTGGCCTGCACGCTTCCAACTATTCAAACCGTACCTGCCTGTTGATTGTGATATTAAGACATACCAAACTTAAAATAATGAAATATTAATTATTATGAATGCAGGGAGGCGTATAAGCTGAAAAAATTGTCAACCATGTCATCAAATTCACAAAATCCAAACATGCCGTCACCACCATCGCCAAACGGTGCCTATGATTACTCTTCCCAACCGTCATCTTCATCGTCTAACAAAAACTCCACGTTCCGTTACAATTGTGACACTGTTAAACAACTCTGTTCTGGCCCAACTGTCAATATTTTCAACTATAATTACTTTTGTGCTCCAGGAAATTATAATGTTAAGATAAGTTTTCAAGACGAGCGACCTCAGACGTTTCGCGCTCAAGTGGCCCCTGCCCCTCCTGCCGCAGACCATTCATCCCAATAGGTAGAGCAAAATTACTCGAAGCAAACTGAGCTTTAACAGTAATGCTAGTTGTGAGAGTTTTTTTATATCATTGTTGTGAGTCTAATTTTTGCTAATAAATGCTCAGTGTACTTGGATAAGTGAAGTTGTTGCTCATCATCACAATATTTTAGGCTCTAATGTTACAAGAAAGTATATAATATGATGCTTGGATTCATTTCCAGCTCATTAAATTCTAGTCATGACACAAAAATTCCAACAGTTTTCTACTCTCCCCTTGTCAAAAACTTTTCTACCAGGTACGGAGTAGTTTTGATACTTCTTTTTTGTGTATCGTATTCCATGTAAAGTAGTGACTGGAAATTGCATTAAGCTTTATTGTTAGTTTTAGTAGGGATATCGTAATAATAATAATAGGTTTTTAAAGCTTCCAAAAATGCTGAAGTACATGATATTTATTTCGACACGTGCATGACTTTAGCTAGACTTGGTTGCAGTAAAACAAGAGAGGCAAAGTGAGAGTGGCAGCTGGCATAAGGATTTTTCAGTCGACGTAGCAAAAAGCTGGATTGTGTGGAGCTCTGTATACTTTGCATGTGTGCATACCTGTTTCCTAAAGTTCGCATTTGCATTGTTGCCATCTTGCCATTATTCAACCAACGGTTCTCCTTTTGATCAACAAAGTAGGTATTTGTGGTGACTCCATCCATACAACAACGTCTAAAATATCTCATTGCATAACATATTTTAGTGCAAATGCCAGAGGCGGTTTAAGTTTTGACAAACATGGAACAAACCTTGTTGTAAGTCAATGTAATGAAGTAGCAAATACAGCTGTATATTTCGGATTCCAAGAATGTTTGTTTCCAGTAGACTTGACAAATTTATCTTGCCAAAGAATGTGTGAAGGGGAAATTATGATTAACTAGACTTGTTCATTACTTTAACTGTTTGTTGCATATTTTAGTTTAATAATGGACTCGACCACACACCCCCGGACATGAGGGGATTGTAAGGAAAGTTTTGATGCACAGTAATAGTCACAAGTATAGGAATAGTTACATTTAGCGAGTAGATAAGGATTATAAGGAGTCAGAGAAAAACACACCTGCTTAAGTAAACTGAAATTGATCTTGTCATCATTATATAACGAGTCAGGTTTGACGTGGCTCATAACATCACCAAACAATTTTTTGAGGACGAGTCTGAACAATTTCATAGTTTCGTTGAGAGCCACCAAGAAAGCCAACATGTTTCTGGTTTCTCAGTACACAGACGCAATTAACAATGCATAATGCATATAATGCTTAGCGTTTGTGCTGTGAAAGAGATATTGAGCATTTTTGCATTATTTCCAGCTTCACAATCCATAAATTCTTGTACTCTCTATACATTATAGTGAAAAACCCGATCTGTTAAATTTAGAGTGAACTTGAAAAGAATACATGAAACATTGTCATTGCCACTTTTAGCTATTCCATTGAAGACTCTCCACAACCAGAAAACATTCGAGGTTTAGCCTAAACTGCTAAAGTATGGGTATCTGCTACAGCATTTTCATTATCAGCCCTGGATCAGTATCGTATTCATATTCATAGTTGATATCTATCATGTGTATTGTTGTACATTCATTCTATTGTGAAGCAGCAAGGACGACGTTGCATGAAAAAGATCCGCCTTTTATTATTATACAATACAATTAAACCATATTGGCAATGGCAATCTTATATGCAGAAAGTTCAATGCTTATAAATAATAGCAGTGGATGCATATACAATGTACTCATAATATTCTAGGCACACAATATTAAAGCCTGTATCTAGCGTTGCGTCCGTTTAATATTCCCCTACCTCCAAGTGAAAAACATGGAGCATCAGTCAGTAGACAGGACGTCTGTTATAAAATAAACCACCTGCCTCCCTCCATCTGGCTACTGGTGCGGTTCATGATTCAGGCAACAAGGAGTAAAAACCCAGTCGACCAGAAGCGTTCAAACCAACAGGGATGAGTCTTAGAAAATCCTCCCTTTTCAGTTTCACTAAGCTTGGGCTAACTATTTAAAATACAATTTTTGCAATAAAAATCGCCCATGCATCACACAGGAATGAGTGTATAACGCTGATTGACTCTTGACTCATTCACAGTCATTTTCCTCCAACTTCTGAGCGCACTCCTCCAATCCATGCTACCTTGCAATGCTTAGGTAAAATGTTGAACATTTCCTCATGAGTCTCCTCATGCCTAAAAGTGATTTGAAGGAGAAAAGCGTTAAAACGCAGACGATCCACCTATCACCTTCTTTAATCAATGTATATTTTTTTCTTGTAAAGATGAAAGAGCCCCAACACAAGAGTTGAAGTTAAAATCAGCCAATGCGTTTTAATGGGACTCATCATCACCATCATCCTCACTTTTTCGCTGTATTGCATACTGAGAATTTCGCCTTATGTTTTTTTCCATTAGTTCGTTCCTCCTCTACCACCACATTCATTGTTACAAGCACTGCGGATCCTTTCCGCACCCACCATTATACTTTATACTTATCACATTTACATGCATGCATCAGCTTTTTATTACCTTGCTGGCAAAGAGTTTAATGTTAGAGTTAATGCTAAAACAAGCCTAGCTCGGGAATTATATGAAAGAAGCTAATAAGAAAAAATATTATAGGGAAAATATTTTCTATGCACACACTTCTAATACTCAGGCATCCTTTTGCCTGACTACAGTATAATATAGCTCTCTTCATCTAATCATCATCATCATCATCATCATCACTTGTCCACTTCCGCTGACACGTTACTTTACTTTTTTAAAAAAATATACAGCGTTTGTGGCGGACCCTTTTTAACCATTTGGTTGACTCTTTTTCAACCTGGTAACGATTGTTATTGTTATTAGCCGTCATTACCTACATGCAAGGAAGCATGCGACATGAACCACTGCGTTGGACAGCAGTATCAAGAAGAATTGTGCATTGTATTGTAAAAAAGAGTTTGCAACGTAACAGTTGCATGATTCTCATCATACTCACTTGGACTACTACAACTTCTACTACATACTGACTACTGACTTAATGTTTTTGTTTCTGGTGTTGTGGAGGTGAACACGTCGGAACATAATATAGTGCTACTATGGGGCCTGTTAGTAACAAAATGAAGCGAGCACGCAAAGGTGTACATCCTCTTGACTGACCATAAACAAACACTAGAAACGAGAATTTATTTACCTGTGCACAGGTACGCTAGCTAAAGACGTGTACCATTTCATTGCATTGTGTAAGCACATATGTATGTGCATATATACGTCTTAAACAATATGAAGGAATAAAAAACACTAAATGAAGAGGATAATAAAAAACACACACAAGTGCAGAAGTGGAGCGAACAGCCTGAAAGGAAGAAGAGGTAAAGGTCCTGACTGAATGGGAATAAGGAATTTTAATCCTTTGCTTTCCCCTGTTTGTGTACATGTCTGCGTAGTGGATACACCTACAATTTCGTGCAGATGTGTGACATGAGGTGTACGAAAAAAATGCATAACCTCTTGTTGCGGAATCAATGCTGGAATATTAATTGTAATTGATTGAGAGCTGTGTGTAGGATTAATTGTGAATAGGGAAAGGAGTAGGCAACTCGGTGCTTTGATTCTTTGACGTTGATACTTTGGATATAGGAGTGATTGAGTGAGTGATATTGAGGTGGTTTCGCGGTGCCTATATTTTTTACCGTTAGGTTTTTTGCGATTCATAAGGCATGCATGGTGCACCGAGACGGAGGAGTAAGATGAGTATATGTATCAAGAGCAATTACAATGATCTGCTATTACAATGGTGAGATGAGTGACTAGCAAATACACAACAGTTTGTTGGTGTGGCGTGTAATGCACTTTGGAGATTCGGGTCTCTCCAATTACTACTGCGATGAATATATATACGGGAAATGAAAGGGAAAAATTGTCTCAAGAAAATCCAAAATTTGCTCTAGAATTGAAAAAAGTTTCAAAGTTCTGTCTGCTACCAGAAATCCTTTCCATATGGACTACCGGGTAGCGTTATTTCCGCAGGTTCAGTTTTAACTAGTTTTCCAGTGTCAGAGAAAAGTATGTACATACAAAATTTACGTGTGTGGTAGAAGAAGAAAAGAGTTATGATGTTGAGTGAGTGATGTGCTGACCCATTTCCTGCAACACAGGATAACCATATATTTTATCGACTTTGCACCCGATATAATAGATCGTAAATAAAAAAGATTATCTACGTCCATAAATATGCGTTATGCTTAAAGCTGGAGCTTATCTTTAGTAGAGTCATCGTATGTACATAAATGAATCATTATGAAACTTACACCTCTTCCACCCATCTACGTTCCAAACTCTATCGCAAAGGTGCTGATTTGTGATCATTTCGTTGGAGATGGAGACCAATAAGAGAGCAGGTGGAAAAGTATAATGACTCTTGCTGGTGGAAGTGGAAAGATAATTTTGACTCACAATATTCATATATAACACACTGGTGTGTTCTTTGTCATTTGTATTTTGTAGTCCATTTATTATTACAACAGTGGAACCGTGATAGTGTTTGAGGTTACTTTGGTGCTGATTTGCTTTAATTATCTGTCTAAACTGTAAAGTTATCTCTAGTGACTACTGTTTTAGTAATTTTGTGGATTTTAACAAAAACAATGTGTGTTGTGTACGAAATAACTTTGTAAGTTCGCTTTTCCATACGGGATCGACCAAGGTCCTAAATTATATAAATTGTTAGACCCTTGAGAAAAAATAGCAGAGCAAAAGAATGAATGGAGAATAAAAAGAATTCACAGAGAGAATGCGTGGCCATGGACGGTCAAAAACTTGCCCTTTCCGTAGGACTTATCATCCTCGCCGTGGCATGTTTTGTCATCGGAACCATAGCAGTGGTCATACCCTATTGGGGAAATTTCCGGAATCGAGTCTGTAAGTTTACTTTTGTAGGGATTGTCGGTTTAGTTTTCGCAGTTTTCGTTATATCTTGAGCACTTTGTAAGTCTAAACAAAAATGAAGCAACGAGCCATTTTTATTTCCAGATGAGGAAAAGGGCAATTTCGGCCCTTGGAAACTATGCAAAGATCTCAATTTTGGGAGACAAATGTGTGGGCCTTGGAGCATTTCCAACTTTCGACCATCATGTAATTTAACTTACGTATTTTACAGCCTATGACGTATAAAATATTATTTTGGTAGCAATTTATAATTAGACTGGATAATTGAGTGTGAGTTTTGTCTCCCTAGTCACTGTATACGCCGCAGGGATTTGCGGTGTTGTCGGTGTAGCTGCCCTGGGAGTTTATTGTTTACTCTGTCTTCTTCATGTTCTGATGCAGTTGGGGCGGGCAGGAGCGCGGCCCTGTCTTAGCCGAAGACAAGTTCTCATTAGCAAACTGCTCTTTGTTAATATGGCAGGTGTGAACATCCCCATTTAATTAAATTACTATTACTGTAAACTAATTACTTTTTCCTTAGCTACTGTAAACTAATTACTTTTTCCTTAGCTACTAAAAACTATTATTGTAAAACGCCCGACATGACGCAAGTTAAATGTATTTTTAGCTCTTCTGACGATTGCCTCAGTGGGACTTTTTGCATTTCAAGGAAACGACCTTGAGAGAGGCTACACTGTAGACATGTCATTCAGTTTTTATATGGAGGTATACATATTTTGCATATAAAATAATATTAAGCATACTCAACATAATTTTTATATGAATTGAAATTAAAGCAAGAAATTCTTTGCGACAGGTTGTCGTGGCGATATTTACAACCATCGTGATGCTTCTAACAGTTGCTGAATTCGTCAGTTGGAGAGGAGAAGAGGGAGAAACGATTGTAATCGAGTCAACGCTCACTCCAATTGGCCTTAGTACCACCATAGGGAATCCTGCTTATCGGGATCGTGTCAATGGTACATCTCCTTCTGTCTCTGTGACAGAATCTTCACGTGTTCAATTTGTGCCGTCCACTAAATTTATAAATGGTCGAGGACCACGGGGTAATGCCCTTCCATCGAATAATAAAAAATCTTCGATGGGAGGGCATCGATCCTCCGTGAATAGAGGCAAAAAGTCCTCATCGACCTCGAGAATGAAACAATTATTCTCACCCCACGATAGTAGCGTAAATAGTAGTGTAAATACTAGTTCTAATTATTGGAATGGTAGTGTAACCAGCATGACGCCGTCTCACAACGAATCCGTCAATGGAGGCTCTTCTGTGACGGACTCTGTATCTACCCTCTCCACCGTTGTTTCAACAAATCCTTCCGTTCGTGGTCCTCTTAGATCGTCCCTTAAAAAGTCCAAAACAACTCCGGATGGCTTTGGTATAAAGAATCCGGGCTTTGTTGGCTCATCTCCAACCCTTTCACGAACTGGCTCTCTCAAGAAAGTTCGCATCCAAACGCACAGCACTGACGTTTAAGCCTGAGTTGAATCGCTCTTCGGAATGTTGGGATTGGAAGCCATCTCTCTGACAAATTCGCAAATACCCACCGACCCAACCACTGACAATCGTATAGTATGCTTCATTTTATTCTCAATCAGCTACTATTTATATTTTTTAGAAAGTGACGAGAGAGCAAAAGTTCATTTATGTGTCAACGACCTGTGTTTTAGTTTTTCCTTGTCTTCATTGTCTACTTGCACTTTTCAAAAGCGGAGTTATAAAGTTCATTTATTTCGAATGCTGAATGCTTAGCTGCTTCAAAATGACGTTTTTTCTGTACTTGTTGGGTTTTTTCTGTTCTTTATACTCTTTGTTTCTTTATCTTCATTTTATCATGACCCGTCTCCAGGAAATTTGTATGCGACATTGTTTTAAATGACGTAAAGAACTAATCGTAAAAATACAGTCCAAAAATAGTAGGAATATGGTAGACTTTTACTTCTTATGAGTTATGAAACCAAATTTCCTATGGCGAGTGGTAGTGATGATAGGTATGAGACATGAGAGACTAAAAGGGATAAAAAAGGCAATGGTAAAGAATTAAATAAGCTCGTCTTCTGGAAGAATCTAGTCTTTAAAGTCCTCCATGAGACTTACAATTAAGAAAAAGCACAACTTGTTAAATGTGTTTGTTGCCTTGTTCATTTATAAATAGTTTTTTTATGTTGAACATTTCATGTTCACTGTAGTCAACGTAAAAATGATGATTATAGTGGAGTTTAATTCAGTTTAATGGCTTGCAAGTATTTAAGACTTATCGACGTTGTTCGTTAATGCTGTGTAATTTTGTTCACTTCTTATGGGAACGTGAATTGAACACTGCTGACAGTAGTTTTACATTTTCAACATAATTGTTACTGATTACATTTATTGTGTTTGTATTGTTTGTTGTATTGTCAGTACTTTTTTTTCAAATGTATTAACGGGTGCTCATTGTTGTAACGTGTAGTTTTTATGGCACACAAATATACCTATATTAATTACTGTGTTTTATCTCTAGGCTATATATTTAATAAGGTTGTGTTTTTATCACATCACGCACGCGCGTTGTGAAAAGTCCTATAATGACAATCTTGTACAAAATAATACTTTTTTTGCATCAACTGCAAACTGTAAATGACTACGATATATATATATATCTATATATATTTAAAAATTACGCGCAACCATTGTTTGGCAGCGCCATATGCAATGAGAGAACATTATTTGTTTGTACTTTTGTAGTGAATTTACAGTAAGGGTTCATCTACAAAAGGGCTATGAATATTAAAAAGTAAATGGGCTTTCTATAAAAAAAATACAAGCTACAATTTTTGATGCAGGACTGTGTCCTTCTCAAAGTAACTTACGAATAGAGGTAGAAACCAATTACAACTAAAGTACCTAATCTTTGAGCTAGTGAATGTCAACTGTGTTTGTGAGCAAAATGTGCGTTTAATTGAAACTACTCTGTAAATAATTTATACATATATTAATTAAGTGTGTATGAGTGTGAAGTGAAACGTTGAACGTGGCTAAAGTGAGCCGTTGTAGTCTTTCCTGTTGTGGAATAGTCTTTTAGCTTTAACCTGTAATTGCTATTATGTTTATGGTTTGATGTGCTGCAATCAATAGCTTATATATGACGTTTGGAAAGAAAACTAACACAAGGTAAAATCAACTAGAATGTGCCTGTGATCATGCTTTTAAAGTTTGTCCAAGTTCTTTCCAAAAATTTACAAGTACTTTTACAACGTAAAGCTTTAATTGTGTTTGACATGGTTGCTTCATCATTATTAATAATTTTGTGAACAAAGGAATTCCGTGAACCGAGATGTGTGATGCACTCTATGCGGACAATTTTAATATTAATCTATTAGACTTTTTGCAGGCAAAATACTACCAATGTGCTACTCCTATGAAAATATATTGGAATGCAAAATGCATTCATGCAGTTACACCAAACAAATATCACAACTACTGAAATAAAACATTAAGTATAGGAACGAAGAAATCTAGTTTAAATACAAGTCTAGAAGTACAAGTCTGTTCGGAACGTCAAATTTTCGAACTTGAAATAATAGGAAATCTAGATTGACTTTTGCCAGGTTGCAGTAGTACTCATAGTGCTTTCAACAATGAGTTGTTGCGTGGTATGAGAAAGGAAAAATAATAATCAAGCAATTACACCACAGTTTGTACAGTTGACAGTAGAGTAACGTCAATTTATATAGTAGGTGTATGCAAGCTCACGTTCATTTTATTTGAAAACACCAAAGATGAAACTTTCAACTAATTCTAAATTTTAAACATAACGCTGATGCCATCAACAAAATAACCATATAGCTTTATCCAT
Organism: Sinodicranocentrus sp. ZH6; assembly: GCA_027743935.1. Classification (NCBI taxonomy): domain Eukaryota; kingdom Metazoa; phylum Arthropoda; class Collembola; order Entomobryomorpha; family Entomobryidae; genus Sinodicranocentrus; species Sinodicranocentrus sp. ZH6. The sequence continues at coordinate 52,708 of JAHZNA010000453.1, read as the reverse complement.
AAATCTAAGTTTGAAATGGGTTAAATGATTTTAACTCCTATCAATAATTTTAGATTAATTTTTGAATCAATATGACATTCAGATCATTAAAAAAATTACTAACTAAGTAGGTCTAATTTTTTAAATTAATATCTCTCCAGTCTGCAGATAATTTTCTAGTTTGACAATTTCAAAGTGTTTTAGTTAGCTGTTTTCATAAATGATAGATGGCAGATCCAATTTTTGTATTAGTTTAAAACCAGAAAGCTAAAAAGTGTGTACTGCCCTCTCACCAGGTATGACAGTGATTGATGTATGATTTTTGGAAGATTTTGTGTCATGCACAAATTTCGAGTCTGCTTATCAAAACATTCAACTTTTTCGTATAAATTTCACTCGTTAAATTTATATTGGAATTTTAACTTAAGTTGAAATGAAATCCTACATTTTTTAGGGAAACATTAATTAAACCTTAGTCCGAGTTTTCATCTGTTTTCAAGGTGTCTCAAAGATAATATTTCTTGTTCCTATTTTCTTTCACGTTCCTAACATCTTCCAGACTCAATGCGTATGTTTTGAAATCTACTAGACTTTTCCCTTTTCAGCTTCAATAAGAGTTTTTTAAAAACTCAATTCAGCAGTTTGTTTCCTATTACTGATCAAGATTTTAAATCCAAGGCACTGAATTCGCCTTTCATTAGCAAATTCATATCTTATTAGAAAGAATTGTTAAATGTGTGTGAGCTATCCGTAAAAATGATCCAGAATTCTTAAAAGTCGTGAATATAAAATAAATCTAGAGAACCTTTACTAGTGGAGAGAAATTCACAAACCATTTATTTTAAGTTTCGTTGTATTGATTAATTAGAACTTTCATATTTATAACAAATATATTTTGCAGTATACAAAAGCTGGTTGCTTTAAACTTTTGTTATTTTGTGTAGCCAACTTATAATAAAGACAGATTTGTTTTGTGCCAAGATTAAGTTTGCAAAAGTAAGTATGTGGGAAAACGTTATTATTTATTCATATTTGTCATATAACGCAAACAAGTGGCTTTGTAATAAAAAAGGGATGGCTGCATTGCCACCTCTGCCTACTCCTTTTTATCCATATATTACTCTAGAACATTTTTACTGGTAATTAAAATTGCTACAACTAAAAGTGAGTAAGCCCATTTCATTTAGTATTTATGCATAAAATATTACAATTTAATGTTTTTGTTAGAGAACGGGATGCACTCTTAAAATTAATAGCTTGTAATGTGCAAGCCTCTCCTCCTCCCTGTCACCTGTCATGTACGGGGCTTCAACAACGCAACGGATGCATATAAAGTCTATTGACGCACGTCTATTTTTAACTTGAGAAAGCAGTAGAGTAGAAGAGTTTTACATCGTCACGTATTTTATTTTTGCAGTATGCACAATGCACACACTCTAGAGGAGCTTGAGTTTAGATGCAAAGCTAGCGAAACTAACAAAATCTTAATAATATGTGAAGCAAGCAATTAAATTTTTCATGGGCTATTATTACATTATTCCTCCCACTTCGCCCAGTACCAGTGTACTTAACAAGTGAACCACCCGCACCCAAATATCCACCATTTCACTTCATCGGCACCCCTTTCCCAATAATGCTTGACTTTTATAACGTCTTGCAAAATAACTGCATTGAACTCCACTGTCAGAAGAGCATTGAAATGTAGTCCCATGAAAAATACATTTGAACGATTTCTTTTTCCCTGCACGATTGCATTGTCTTACTTAATTACAAATTAGACATTTATACATTGCTAAGTGAATGCTCTATGATCTGAAAAAGCAGTTCTCAAAATGATGAAAAATACTAGGTACACTTTGTAATTGTGTAATTAATGGATTTTTTTCGGGTCCATTTTTTCATGTAATAATAAGAATTAGTGAGTACATAAATAGCATCTCAACTTATATGCATTCATGTTTTTATTCATTGTGAATGAATTATATGGTCGCAGCATGTAACAATGAGTTGAGTGCTAAAACATATAGTTGACAGAGTCATGAATATCACAAGTTGATTAGTTTAACAAAACCATAACAAAATTCACCCTGTTTTACATTTATGTATCATATCATATCATCCAAGCCTATTTCTGGCGTGTATAATCCTCTAAGATGTCTGAAACGAGAAAGGTTGAGATGAGTCGAACAAAAAATCCTCATGTTTGAGTGTGCTTAAAAAACATTGGCAATAATGTGGCCCAGAGAATTTTGCAATGTGGAATGTAACTCTGAATGAAGTAAAAGAGTGTAACATTCCTTCCGTTGTCGTATATTATTCATGTATTTCTAGACACACCAAGTCTAGCAGCACCCCCATGTCAGCTATTTTACGATTTTACCTCTTGCTGAAAATTTTAACGCCAGAAAAAGGATAAAATTAATGCATCTTCATTCTCCTCTGCTCTCATTTTGTCCTACATTTCAGCATTTCACTTTTAATTAGCTATTTGAGTACTGAGCTCAAACACTCATTATGTAGTTGCAAAGTTACAAAATTTCAGCCCAAGTAGGTAAACGTGTGCATGTTTAGAAGTCAAAAGTGAATTTTCATTGAGTCGTTACAATTTGACTCGCACAACTTTGTTCGGGTCATCACGAGCTACTATGCTACGCCACACAGTGATGAATGTTTTTAGTTTTGTAACAGTGCGAGTTGCATGTAATGACAATGGGAGTAGCTAATTTGTAGGCAATATTAATACCCTGAATTAAAACGTACGTAGTAATTTAAAGCAAATTTATATGTAAAAACTCATCTTGATTGCTGTACCAGCGACTTGTTATACACGATAGGATTTGAACATGCAAACATCAAACAATCAAATATCACATCACATCTCTCTCTCTCTCTCTCTATTTGTTTGACTGTGAAGTAAGTAAAGGCCACGCACAAGGTCCTCCCTCTTTATCCGTAGGTACTTTTGTTTGTTGATTGCAGTGATTTCAGAGTTTCAGAGCTCTTATTTTTGTTGTCCCTGGCGTTTTTCATAGAATTGAGAGGAATTCTTTATTTTCAATCCTTTTCAATGTTATGAATGATGGCATTTGTATGACTAAACAATACGCCAAAGTACATGAGTACCAATTCTTTTTACACATATAACCGTTACAAGGGTGATGCAGATCGTGCGAGTTGTGAAACAAATGAGTGGAATTATTTCAATTTTAACTTCCTAAAATTATAAGATTAATTTGAAATTAAAACAAAATTGGCAGTAATTGTGATGAGTAAAGCAGAAACTTTGTCCAGCCTGGCTTGCTTGTAATTTTAATTATAAGGAAGGAAATGGTCCAAGCCTAGTCAACAGGAATAGAAATGGTGTACAGGAATCTTTTAACATTTCTCATTTTACTGCTCCAGTCACATTAACTGGTTCGTTGATTATCATGATGACTTTTAAATTGTTTTTTTATTAATTATTTTTCAGAGTTTTACATAAAATGATAAATAAACTAGTTCGCGTTTAATGGTTTAATACTGGTGCGAGGCATACGTAGGAAATTGTTTTTCTGCTTTCCTCAGCATTTCATGAAGTACCAGTTGTTGTTGTTGTACATTTAAAGATTTGATTATAACTTTTGCTTGTAAAACAGATAGGATAGTAATGATGGATGACTTTGTCTGTCGAAAGATGGGACGTTCTGCTGACAGCGGTGCCACTATAGTACGCCTGTGTCTGCGACTTGTCGATCAGCATATTTCGGGAAAACTCTTAAGCACACTAGCTAAGATTCACGCACGTGTTAGGAATGTATTATGTGAAGATACTACTTCTCCTCAACGCGAAATCTTCATGATCATCCATTCAGTTCAGTTCAGATTCAAATACATATTATTGGAATAGAAAGGATGGGGTTGAGATGAAGTAGCAGCTTGGTAAAAATCACCAAGAAAACCAGCATTACCTGAACGAGCAAAAATTTGCAGAAAATACACACACATCCGCATTCTTTCACAATCTAGCTGAGGTAGGGGAGTGCAAAGCTAAGACCTTTAATCATCAGAAAACCTCACACAGTCTATCATATCCTTGCATTGGAGTACGCACCCCAAAAACTACTAAAAATTACTAATAGCAAGCAAAGGAACTAGCCTAAACTGCCAATTCAATAATATTCATTTATGGGTGCATTATTTTTAGATTTCTTTTTAATCAGTTGTTTTCGGGGGAGAGGCATTTAATGATGACTGTAACATATGCAGGCAGAGACAGGCACAAACAAGCATACCGACGGAGTTAGCTATTGCGCTGATATTATGAAATGAATATATAATACTACAGTTATAAAATATCATTTCGTTATCACTAGGATTAGTGGTTCCGCTACGTGGGTAGGATTGTAGCTGAGAAGACCGATGCATATTATTACATACTTCATACCGATCAGAAGCCCTTTAGCTTTTCATCCCAAATTAATACTAAATTAAATTAAATATTTGACGACGTGTAATGCCATGCCATATCGAATTCAATTTAAGGTACTATTTTTTATGGATCACATTTAAGGAGTGTAATTTTAATGCACTAATGAGCTTAAAAAACAATCGTAATGATAACCTGAATGCATAAAAGTTTCTGTGCATGGAGTTTAAAAGCCTTCCTGTCATTGCTCTTACACTCTTTTCTCAACACGAGCAACTCTTGCAGCGATTTTGCCCAACCATGCAAAAAATTCCCTAAGGTAGTGTCATGGTTTTTCAACGGGCTGCACAGGGAACGTACTATCTAGTAAATGGAGGGAATGCTGTATTTAATGAGTATAAACGTAAGTGGAGATCCCACACCCATTATCTACTTTAGGTATTTTTTGTTCTTGTTCTTTCTGCGAATAATGTTGTTGGATCTGTTTCTTATGTTGGTTTTATTCCTCAGCTATCCTGTTTCTCATGATGATACCAGTCAACCATATACTTTTTCCGATGATGGGTAAGTTGTAAAAAGCAGGAATCAAGAATCCAGTCAAAACTCAACTTCCACAATAAACTTGTTGGCCTGAGGCTTGCGCTCGCTTGCTACGAATCCTTCTTGCAGACATTCTACGACGGCAAACATGATGCATCCGAACCGAGAAGATGAGCAAAACTACGGGCATACATGATGATGATGCCAAAGAAATGAAAAAATAATGTAGAGGAAAAAGATGGTAAAAACGTAACTGACTGACGAGAACCACTAAAGCCGAACCACATACTACAACATAATAATAAACATGTAACCCTGCCTTGCCTCTTACATGAAGTAGCACTGCAAGCAAGCGAAGCAACCCCAACCAGATAAATAAAAAAATACCACTTGGTATGTTTAAGCTGTTTGCTTATAGGGTTCACTTGGGGTAAAACAAGTCATACTTATCAGATCCCTTTTTTCTGATTCTCCGTTTCCTTTCCTTTTTCCCTTTCAAGATCAGCATCATCATCGTATGTTGCTGTTGCCTAAAAGAGGATTTTTTTTTTCAAAAAAGATCTCGCCTTGCTACAACTTGGATGTGTCCCTCTGCTGTATTTTCTGTATGCATTATTAAATGGGTAGTGTCGGTCGGGCAGCATCTTTTTCTTGCATCTCTTGCACTACTAACTACAGCAGTTGAAAATGAACATGGCTTTATGCTGAGTGCAATTCACCTAACGCAATATTTCCGTTGGATCTCCAAGCATGAAAGGCAAACAGGCAAGTATGATCTTATTCCCCCCTCTTTAAACTGAAGCAAGTACACTTTGCTGACTTACCTGTCGCTCCACTGATGTTGGTGTCGACGAGTGGCTACGGTTTTGTAGCCGAAAGAAGGGAAAACAGAGAGCAGGAGCAAGAGAAGGAAATTCATGTATTGACTTTATCCCTTCATACGCTTCAGTCTTAGCTAATATGGTAGAGCATTTGTAAATGTGTTGCAACTTGCTACATGCTAAAATATATCGCATCATCACATCAACAGCATCGCTAGAGTTGACTAAGAGATCTTTATATTTTTTTGGATGTTTTATTACATTGCTAGCTTAGCTATGCGTTGAGTTGCATTGTTGTCTAGCAAGACAAGGGACGTGTATTAATGCACTAGAATGCATTGTCAGAATGTGCTTCACAATGTAAAAAAGTGTTGTGGTAATTACATATTGCGCTATAGTATTTGACAAGAACCCTTTTATTTCTCTGTATGTGAGCTAGTGTGAATGTGCTCTTGAATGTACATCATAAGGCAGGCATACCAGAAGAGACTAATTTTTTGGCAGGCAAATCAGCTACTCCAAAAAAAAGTATTATTTTCATGATCCTTTATATCAAATACAGCCTTGCGTATTGCGCTCTCATTCCATTCTAAGAGTGAATCTGTTTATGTCTCTTTTTTGTCTTTGACTTGAGCCTGTTGTCAGAGAAGTAGTTGTGTGTGTGTAGTAGATAATATTGTGTATGTGTGAAGTAACAGCACCGAAAGCTGGTCTTTGGCATACCTGTCAAAAATAGTGTTATTATAAATAGGCAATAAGAATAAGAATCAATGGAAAGGAAAAGTTTCTCCAAAGAAAATACCCTCTTTTCTCCATAAAAAGAGTTACAAAGAAGACGACCAAGTGCTCACTTGATACATTTTATACCTTATATAAATTATTTTAGTTTTATAGACAAAAGGATACTTTTCACGTTAACCTGTTTCGTTCCGTCTTCCACACACTTGTATTACCTGGGTAGTAGTTTTACAAAAGGTTTCCAAAAATTAATATATATATATATATATACAAATAAATATTTATTTATAGGAAAATTACGCAACCTGTATTATTGTTCATTAGGAAAGAGAATACAAATTAATTGCACATCAAAACAGTGACACTTGAAGGCCTAGTATTTTTAAGAATTATGAAATAGTTTCCCTTTCACTTCAAACTTTAGCAGCAAGTAACTCGTTTCGTCACCATAGTTGATAGTCTCAAATCTCAAAGTACTATAGTGACTGTGAGATGTTAAAAGGGTTTCTCACGTAAGCTTACAATTCAAGTCACCAGTGTTGTGCGTAATATAATTGAACGTTGCATGAAAGATTTATTCTGTTCATGGCGTGGAGAGCTGTCATTCTTTTACTCATTCACTCAAATGCACGTGCTCAAAGTTACTGAAGCGTAAAAGCGTTTGTTTGGAAACGCTGCTGATTTGACTCTTTACCTGTTCCATAGTTTCATATTCCGTCTGACGTCTGTGTCGAATTTATGTCAAAAAATATTAGCTCTTAATAAGAATAATTACTGACAAGTGTAGGTGTTCTTTGCCAAAGTCTACATAGCTCAACAATTTAGCAATATTATCGGATTATCTCATGATCTCAGATTGTACATAATTTGAGTGAACAAAACCAAATTTTAAGAGTAGTGAAATAAGAGGAATGGTTCTCAACGTCTGAAAAACACAATGCCAGCATGGACCCATTTGATTTCTTTGTACGTCGGCCAGTGCCAATAAAGGCTTCAACAACTGCCACCGATCTTGACTTTGATGAAAGTCTTATAGATAGAATTCTTGGCACACCTGCGAAAATTGATATTCCTGAAAGATATATACCAGAAGAAGAACCTCAATTGGAACCGGAAGAAGAGCGGAAACGATCACAGAAGGCGGAAGCAATTTGTAGACTATTATCAAAATCCAACGGAGCGGCTGGAATACCAATAAACCCTGTACGTCTTCCTGCTAATACGACTCCAACAAACCGACTTTCCTTTCATCCACAAGACAGTTTAGATCTAAACGCTAGAGGAAGTTGTAACAGCTATCCAAGAGAACGATCATATCAAAATCATCATTCGCATTATTCAGGTGGGAAAAGTGTCACGTCTTCATCGTCTGCTGCAGCTGCTGCTGTTCAAAGCACTCCAGCAAGCCCTGTCAAAAGAGCTACAAGTCTGAGAAAACCCGGTGTCATCTCTTCATCTGCATCCATTGGCAGTGGAAATAGTCGTCATTCCTTTATTCAAACTACTGGCTCACAAAATAAACTTCAGTGCGACTGGTCACTCGCAGGGGTTTGCCCACCCAAAGAAGTTAGGTAATAAAAATGTCACTACTTTTAATTTTTTCAATTAAACTCGAACTCTTTCCAATTCCCTTATCAAGTAATACAAAATGCATATAATTTTGCGAGAATAAGGGAAAATTTCGTTAGTTTAGACGCCTCATAAATTGGATCTAGAACAACTAAATTATAGGTCGGCAAACATCCTCCGCATGAACTTTAATTATCATATACATATAACTATCGTTATAATTTGTTTCTTGATCGACATTCCTTAAAGAAGTTCATGAGTGAATAACGTAAAATTATGATGCACTATTTGATAAAGCCAATTATTCAATGATTGCTGTATTTTGCATGAAAGAACAGCTAAATATTTTCACGCATTTTTGTTTATGGAAACAAATGGCATCATTATGCTTGGAAAATTCCAGCAGAATTCCGGCTGTACATGCAAACACATTTGCACAATTCAAAGCTTAAGTCGTTTAAAGTCGTGGGTAGGAATTAATGAATAAACATGGTTGAGAAGGTTAGAAAGATAAAATCATCTATAGGTTCCTCCTGGCATATCAATGTCCACAATGCTTTGAGGACCCAGCTTATAATAACAAAAGATACTGACCCATTAAAATGTTTTCATTCGCTCCACTTGAAATTGCTTACTAATAGCATCTCTATTTGTTTGACAACATCGGAAACCTCTTTAGCCTAAAAAGGAATCCTACTTCGTTCCTAGGAATAATTCATTTCGTCAGTACAAGTGGCATATGTGACGATTGTAGTACACGGAACGTTGGCCTTTTACTACAATAATGTTTCTTCAACCATTTAAATAATCTCCATAATTTGTAATCACTTCCATTGCCACGCAAGGTTAAAGTAATGCAATGCCGTTTTTGGGGGTTGGAATTGGTAAGCATACTCCAGGCGCCACGCAACACAAAACGATTGTATGTTCCCCTTGGTTCCCATTCCCATGCGATGCGTATCAAAAATTTTAGCCTCTTATAAAGAAACCATCCGACAGGGGCCAAACTCATAATATCCTCGTAAAATAAACTAAATATTGGCTTAATCATGAATTTAATTTATTTATGGCAATTCAGAATGGTAATATGTGACCTTCGGTGGATATGATTTCGTACTTGACTTGAGACAAACAGGAGCTTCTCATTTCTTGTTTTGCAAACTATTACGCCTGAATGCTATAAATGATTGATTTGCAGCATTTCCATTGAGATTTTGGAAAGTGGGTTTAATTTCATTTTTAAGGGCTTACACTGTCACTGCAAACTAAATAGATGTCTCTTATTATTTAGCAGAACTTGGGCCAAAATGGCGAATATAAGAGAAACTGCAAGCACAAGCCAGCATATTAGGTTTAGGTAGCTTCCATGAAATGGCTTTGCTGCAGTTGTTCTATTTTTGGGGCAAATTGTAAACTCGCAGCTTTTTGTGTGTCCAACAGCGCTATCCATGCTACATGCCTCTATATTTATTCACCCTCATACTAGTACATTGTTTGTGCATTGCTCTGTGATCATTTTCGGCTGCTGAAAATAAAATCATAATAATATTCATCCTTTTGTGCTGATTCAGAAGTTGGGACTCAAGTTGCAAATAACTGATTAATTGAGATAGTTGTGGTAAAGGATTATCATATTTAAATTCGTATTGGTAATTTTTTGATACAGATACAACTTCCATCCCTCTCGGCACATCATAACAGTACTATACACAGTGTAAGGTGTGCACTGATGTATGTACGTACATTCATACTTTTAACGTTTGAAAGGTTAAAATAGAAAACTGTTGACGGTTAACGTTAAACGTCCAATCTGTAAGACGTGTGACTCATCCAGCCAGATAACTGTTGGCTGACACTTAAAATTGCCAGTTTTATGTTGTATGTCGAAATACACTAGTATTAACTGTAAATATATAATACATGTACAATGTATTGTTTTAAAGGATTTGGAACCAATATCTGATCGATAGTTGACAGTTGATGTTGCATCAATTACAATTACAGAGTATATTTTTAATTAATGCTCGACTATCAGTCATCAGTTGTGCTTGTCATTTGTCATTCATAAGTTTAAAAACTTGCACTTGTGAATTTCAACTAGTTGTCAGCTGTAGCCATTTTAGTAGTGGCTAGAGATGACACTGACGACAGACAAATGAATTTAGGTGTTAAATTTAAGAATGCTTAGTCATTAGTAATGCAAGGAAACTAACATTTAAAAGATTCGGAAATTAAATATAACTGGATTTACTGGATTTGTTTTGTAGAACATCGAATTTATCGGCGACAGAGCGGCTCTTCGGAAACAAAAGGCCACCTCCGCCATCGGTATATGGTTTCGGTCATCAAGGAAATAGAGGGTCACACTTTATAAACGACGGTGGCAATAGTGCCCGAGGGCAAAACTACAGTAGTAGTATTCCAAATAATACATCGAACAGTTTGAGGACAACATCAGCTGGTGGTGATCCTTGGAAGCGAAACGAAAGTTCGAGACACAGTTTACAACCGAACCATTCGTATCACTCTTCGTACTCTTCGTCGTGTTCATCAGGCGGTCGATCCTCAGCCGATCGTGAAGAATTGTTACATCTTCAACAATATTTGGCGAAAGAGGTCACTGAGAAAAGTCGTCTTGTAGCTGTACGAGCATTAGCGTCATCACCTGGTCCCAGACACGATTTCGCTCACCAGAGGTAAATAAATGTTTCTAAATTGAAGTATAATAATTATTAATAAGTATGTAAAAAGAGTTTCCATTATTCTTACAGATACCGCGATCCATCACCTCCAAGCCCTGTCGAGCTTCCAATTGTTCAACAGCGTGAAGGGTTTTTCACGTGATCCGTGGATGTGTATTTACGCTTACGATTAGTTATACTAATTGTAATTAAGAATTAAGTCACTCTTAGCCGTGTTGGGCTAGCTACGTCGTTGTGCCACATATTATCGACTATTGGAGCTCAAGCTATAGAAAAGCAGGCCAAATTAACACTCAGAATACACCCAGAGTTTTGAATTTATATAGTTAGGGAAATAATAATTTTCAAATATTTACTAGAAACACGTTCAGTCGTCCTATTGATTGTGATCCTGCCGATTTAACGAACTATTTTCTGATAAATAATACGACGCAGTGGTTTGGTGCTGTGTAGAATTTTAGATTTTGTATCATTGTATGAGTATAACTGTACCGTATTAGTATTTTCTTTGTAAGTCGTCAACCATCTCTCTGTTTGTCAAACGAACCAATAACAGACTGAATGCATCCCGATTTGTCGTCTCATTTGCACACTCCCGAGTGTAATAAATTTATAGAAGCTCTTCTACAATGTCACAAAGAGGTATATTAAGATAAATATAAGTTTGGACAGTATCATTTGCGCTATAGAATTTTAGTCATAACTTTTGTTTGTATGACCCCTGCAGAACAAATTCGGCAGGTTTGTGGGAGCTTGTAACGGCGCTAACACTGCAATGCTTAAATGTTTAAAAGCAGAGGTAAAGTCTTACGTTTACTATGATTTAAATGTAATTGGTTCGCCTTTATTCGTACTTACTACCTACATAAATACATAAATATAGCGAGAAGATCGTCGTAAGGAGAATCAGGAGAAATCAGCAGAAAGACATAAAAAACTACGTGGGCTTGAGAAGACGGATTCAAGCAGTTCCAGTAACTAATCTTTTAATTAACAAACACAATTCACATCTACAAAGGTAAGAAAATTGATATGGATTATGAATATCATCAAGCAACTGCATGTTTAGGCACATATGTTTATTCACGTGCATATCGAACCAATACTAAACCTAAAATTTTCGTTTTCTTTTTTGCAGTAGTATAGCAATATGGAGTCAGTGCTAGACATCGAGGATGAGTATCTAAGTCAAGGTGCAGCATACGAAACGCTGACTGAACGAGCTTTCACCAGGTTGTATTTTATCGAGCCTAATGGAGGTGGGCACTACAGACTCCTTGCACACTCCAATAAAATCTGTTTGATAACGTTTGCTCCTTCTCATCCCATTATTACAAATGATCTTGTCATCACATGCATTAATTATCAGGTAAAATAGAATATTCATCAATCCACCTCTTTTGATTACTAGGTTCTTGTACAGTAAATCCTTTCCATTTAAAATACTAATGGAGGATATACATTGCCATTTGATTATAAAAATGTAAAGCAGTAATTACTTGATTCAATTAATGGAGAGAAAAATTATTTCCTTTTAGGCCAATGACAACTGTAATCGTCTAAGTAACAAGGTTTCCGGCAAGAAGAAATCGGGAGCTCAGTTTCTCTCTACATGTTCAATATTATGTACTATTCAGTGCGAAGGTCGTAAACAACCGTTTATCGTACGGTCGAACCTTGTCGCCAAATTGATTGAAATGAATGAAGATATAGCTAAAGAACCAAGCCGGTTAAAAAATATTGAGAAAGGTTATATAGCCGTAGTTTTTCCAAAGTTAAGTGACTATGATGGTGAACTAGCTCGCTGGATGTCTGAAGAGGAGTATTTGAAATTGATAGAAAATAAGCAAGTCTCTTAAAATATGTTTCGCTGTGGGTACTTGCTTTTTGCAGTGTTTCTCATCAATTCTTTGATACCTAACTTATAGCAATGCAATGAAGAATTGTGGATGCCTGCAACTAAATTAATATTTTATAGTATGTATACGTACAGATTTTTAGCGTAGTGAACTGTAGAATAGAAACTGTCATTCCTGTTATTCGTCCATCCTTTTCATAGGCATGATCAACTACGAACGCGTTCGAACGTGAGCAACTGAGGAGTAAGTGTCGTAAGCAATTATATTTGATCATGTACCGTCTGAGTGAGTGTAGTTATGTTTAAATTTGTAACTTCAGCTGGTTGTTAAATAAAGCAATTTAATGATAAAATCACTTGTTTACTACCAAAGATTTGTTCAAAAATTTGCAAGCTTTTAAGCACTAGATTAAAACTGAATTTCATGTTAGCTATCCTAATTTTTTGTAGCTCATTTTGTAAGTCACCCATCCACCAACCAATCTTTAGTGCAAAAAGACTGAATTAGTTCCTTTTAATTTTGATGCAACAACCACAAAACATCTATACTTATCCAATATCCACATCCGGCATACTTGCAATGTTAACTGTTTGCACATTTAATCAGAAAATCAGTTAAGCATAATTAATATTGCCAGCATTTCCAGTCTCAGCACTTTCATTATACTTCACTTCAAATATGAAAGTGATTCCTAATGGCATTGTGTTGATTGATACTCTACACGCTCATTTAGTGCAAATCTCATCGTCAGTAATTTTTGATTTATAGCGAAAGGAAAAAAGAAAGCGTATTATTAACTGACGCATTTCAAATTCATGATTGCCTACATATAATTTTGAAGACGCATAAAATTATATTTCATTGAATCAAAATTCAAGGATAAAATTTCTCAATTCTCTGCTTGACAGAGAAAGCATAATGTAGAGTGTAAGTGTGACACAATTCGAGATGGGATAAATTTGAAACTGATTCAATAAATCAAACAAAACTTTGTTTGCTACGTTTTTTTTACACACGAGCCAGGTGTCCTTGCCAATTGTTATCGTTATCGTTACCGTTACGTTTCACTGTGAAACATGTCCTTCATAATTTTAATGATAATAATCGTATTAAGCTGTGTAAACCGATTTGAAATCACCGTTGATATTGAAATCGCCTTTTCATTTTTCAAATATGCAACTATCAGGCATAGGCCTACTAAATGAATAAATTAACCATGCCTTTAAAAGGACCCGTTTGCTAATAATGGATACGATTACATTCAATTCAGTTCGATTTTCCAATATATAATGCTTAATATTGGGGTTTGCAAACAAAATGTGGTCCAGAGTCACGGCCTGATGTCATTTAGAGGACTACACCAAAAATTTGGTGGTTGCTATTTAAACCGTAACCTTTATTGCAACATCAAATAAAGCTTAACAAATCAGTAATAGTCGGACAACGGATTCCCCCGGCCATTCGCTATATATCGACTTTCCCTAACGCTGGAATAAGACAATGCTCAAATCCTAATGACTGTCTTATGACTATGTGACATACAAAGGGGCAAGGGGGGACCGGTCGGTAGTTAGCATAATTTTACAAACACACAAGGCCTTCAAAATCACGGATACTCAATCTAAATATATGTTTTAATAGTATCGCGAGATACTCTTTAATAATGTTGTGTGTGTCTGTCCATATGTCCCTCTGGTACTCTGGTACTCTGTCCGACGGATTATTTGAAAACGACTCAACCCATCATCTTCGGTTTTTTTTATTCGATAGGCATCCTAAATATCTCGCCATAGCAATAAGATGGAACCTTCAGCAGGTTCCCTTCATAGGTACCTGAAGGTGCTTCCCTATTTCAAGGCGCACATGGCGTGTAATATATCAATCAACTCGCAATAACGAGTACATTTGATTACTTCAACACCTGATTGAGTACTTCAAAACCCCATTGAGTACTTCAACACCCCATTGAGTAATTCAACACCCTATTGAGTACTTCAACACCCCATTGAGTACTTCAACACCCCATTGAGTACTTCAACGCCATATAGACCATTCGGACACCACCCATGTCCTTCATGGGTTTAAAGAATTTCACTATTTCAAAACTTCAAGTGGGGTGTGAAGCATATCAATCAACTCATAATAATAACCTAAATAGTTGTTTTTACATCGCTCGCGATACTCAGTAAATCTATCTACGGAACATTTATTGATATTATTAGAATAGACGAGATCATGTTGAACATTTAACAAAATGAAAATCGTTTATTTTGAGCTTTCGATAGATTGCCTCTAGCCTTTTCGGGAGAAATTATTTACAAAAATATTTTTTTCTGCTCACATGCCTATATTCCAGGTAGAGTATTTTAAAAAGCCGAATTTAACAATTTTATGGGGGTTACTTAAATGATATCTTCATTATAGTTAGTAATGATGGGGTAAACTGATATGGGCTATTTCTCATTACAGATAACACAGATAGAAATGCTTTAATAATAATTTCAATAATGTATCCGTGATTAAATATCAATTCGTAGTTATTCTTAACTATTATTATTCAATAATAAATTGACGCAATAATATTTCTCCAGTTCCAGAGACTGGACGACAGACTGACAATACTGACATACTGTGCTTCAATCACAATCAGTTTTTCTGCATACTCTGCTCATTGTGAAGCACATTGAACCTCTGTTGGAAACACCTGCCCCATATTGAAAGGCGGGACAAGATAGAAGCACATTTCATTGAGAAAGTGACTACTCCTGCAAAAACAACAAGAATACTAAATACACACAACAGCAGACTGGATCATTTGGAACACGTAGTCTTCGTAATAGGATACAGGATTAGGAAGTAACAGATAATATTACGATCGTCATCTTAAGTACATCTTAACTAAATATACCAGGGATCAAGCTACCATTCCAGTCTATTCTCAAGTGGATCATTATTCTTATCTCATAAGATAGTTGATTTGATAGTCGCATAATGGCAAGATTCATTGCATACAAATAAATTGTAGATGTTAATTCTATTCTTTACAAAATTTAAATCTTTCAGTCAAGTTGCAGGTATTTCCGGTACGGCATTTCATTCAATACACAATATCATATAAATTGAAATTTGTAAATCAGAAATCAATCATCTGCAATTTCTAAAACAATTCTACCCACCTGTTCCTGTTGTTTGACAAATTATCATAAACTTCAGTTTTGGGTTGGGTCGATAGGTGTGGCCTTTGATATCCGCTCAATCTATATAGTTGATCTAGTGCATTTAAGAAAATGGAGTTTATCACGGTAATTGAAGATTATAGGGCTGTATGTATATAATATATACTTGGGTATATGTCCAATGTCACGCTGACTTTGCACAAACAAATTACAACAACGCAGATAATCTAGTGTTGGATGTATTTAATATTTAGGATATTAAATCACAATAAGGTAGCGTTCATAGCCATTATTTTATATCTGGGAGGGTGTAAAAGGTTGAAGGTTCATGCTTGAAGCGATTAGGATTATGTGTGTTGCTGGTATCCTGAAAAAGCGAGTTATACGATGATATCCGTATTTCTAGTTTGACGAGTTTAAAAGTGTCTTGATAATAATGATCCGCCCGTGATTCAAGATAAATATTTAATGCAAGTTAAATGCCTTAAGGAGTTTTTAGGATGTATTTATAGAGTGCATTGAGTGTAGTATGTACATGGTTGATTGATGAAAGTACATCCGTACATTTTATGTTGTCGTACGTGTTACTTCGTACATGTAAGTTAATCTTTTTACAGTACACACACATCTATCTGGGCTTGAATTAATTGTGCATGAATTACTGGATTTAATGCATGCTCTCTTTGTGTAATGGCTATGCATTGCGTAGATATTTGTCATGGTTTAATGTTCATGCAATCTTGCCTTTTATTTTTATCGCGGGATGTGGGATTGATTGTCAATTGTGGAATGGATACCAAAAACATCGAATGACCTATTTGTCGTGTTCATTTATTGGATAAGTACTGTAGATCCGGGAAGTAAGGTTGACGTGAGGTCATCAAAAGTCGTAAGGGTCATGTTCATGAGGTGATTCGTACAATAACAAAACTGAAGCTGGAAAGCGATACTTGTCACTTTACTTTCATTCCTCATGTAGTTACGATGTCATCAATTTGTTTGAATTGGCAGCTGAAGATTATGTATAATGTTTAATTACCAACAACTTCGTTACTACTACGTGTCTGACAAGGACCCGATCTAATTGCCTTTTTTGAAATTGAGGCAGTTTATTGGATTATTCTGAGTGAGCATAGCATGCAATATGGATTCCAGTTATGGTGAACAATTGTTGTAAGTGTTTTTGTGACTTTTTCAAGCAAGCTAGGTAGACGTATAGGTCGGATAATTAGGCAGTAACAGAACAATAAAGTCAAGACTGATCCCAAAGTATCCTGAAAAGACTGAGCTGCAACTTCGAAAAATCACCATGGTTCCTGACAGCCCAGATCCTGCAGTTTCTTGTTATGATTGGGCCACAGAAAAACAAAATAAGCTCCGCTTCTATGATGACGGGACTAAGACATATTTCTGGTATTTTCATTGTTTACATTTCGCAATGATCATATGTCAATGTGTCAGCAGTTCTTTAAAGTTTTGAACAGTAAAATTATTTTTAACGTAGTTAGTATTATAAAATGGTCGACAATTCTTTGATTTCCAGGCGCGCTCACACACTTACTGTGTTGGCGTTACTGTTATCGGTTCTGGTCTTTGTCGCACTTATCGAGGATCCTGTGGAGAATTCGGAGTATAACGCTAAACGAGGCTTAATTGCTTGTGTTAGTGTGTTTCTTCTCCTTGGTGTAACTGTAACTCCTGACGGCCCATTCTTGCGTCCCCACCCTGCTTTCTGGAGATTCATCTTCTGTCTTTCAATTATCTACGAGTTAGCGCTGATCTTTGTGCTTTTCCAGGTAGTTTACTCTGCCAAGTTAGTAGTTATCTCGCCATGTTATTTGTTAATTATTTAAATATGGTTTCATTGTGTTGGTTTGAAAATTAAGTTGTTATTGTTGTTTATTGTTGGTTGGGTGCATTTGTCTGTGATGTTTGTTTATGTTTGTGTTTGTTAGAGTGCAACTTAAGTGTTTACACCTAGTAAAATCAGCATCTGATCTTCCCACAATATAATAGCAATTAATTTAATCAATACATGTGAAAAATGTATGAACTTAGTGGATTTTGGATGCACTACTGTGCAATGGCCTTGGGATCTGGGTAGGCATGTTGTCATTGAAGTATTTTCAAGTCCGTACATACTACTGGAGGGGTTTGTGGAACATTACTGGATATAAGTAAGTGTTTCTGGATATTTAGTTGAAAGCAGCATATTCTGATCTGAATCACGTATGGGAACTCCGCAACTATTATTTGTACTTGCAGAGCAAAGATAAAACGTATAATCGCACAGTTTGGACCCCACTCCTGGATTGACTTTGAATGGAAACCAACTTCATCTTTTGGTCGATGGACGGCTGTCTTGGGAATCGCGATTTTGGTAATAGCAGTTAAAACTATGGAATTTACACATATACACATTTTTGTTCATAATTAATCTGATCATGATGTACTAATAAGGATCTGTTTTACTTTGTTTAAATAGTTCCTGGTTGCGGAACTGAACACATTTTATTTAAAGTTTGTCCTGTGGGTCCCTCCTGGCCATTGGCTGAATCTTGTACGCCTATTTGCTTTGCTTTTCTGGGGAGCTGTTGGTTTACGTGAAACTTTTCAATACTTGGATGACAGGTAAAAGTTTGTCTTCACGCTCACGTTGTGCTTGTAGATTCCTACCAATTTGTTTATTTAAACAGTGACTGTAAGACATTTGGCCGTCAGGCTTGGATTATAATCGCCATCGTCTGCACCGAGTTCCTGATTGTAGCTAAATTCGATCCCATTACCATTACGAAGCCGCTACCTGGGTAAGCATTACTGTCTTCTCAACTGCCTGGTGTCTTGACGGCTCTTTCTCTCGGAAACGGGCATTAATACATTTTTTATGTCATTGAACATAATTCATGATTCATAATTCTTTCCGTAGGCATATTGGAATGTTCTGGCTAATAGGAATCTTTTGCCTTACTTTTTGGACCATTTGGAATTTCAGCATTCATCGCCGCCTTTTCGAAACTTCTACAAAGTCAAAATCCGATTGAATCCTTAGATAAGAAACAAATCTGAGATAAAATTCTAATTTATATGATGCTTATAAAACGAACCATTAAGTGCTATGTCGCAAGATCAAATGTAACAAAATCTTAGTATATGCCTTCATACTCATCTAGTGTACAAAAATCAATACCAATTCAAACAGAATGATTTTTATATTAGTCATGTTTATAAATAAATAGTATGTTTGTACGCGCATTGCATTTCTTGTAACGCTGCTATGTCATATGTACGCTACTAAAATCCTTTGTCTATTATTTATACTCGATTTCGTTCTTAAGTCAGTTAAGTAGTAAAACATTGTAAAAATAAACTGAGCAGTTTTGTAAATAAGTCATGCTATTGTACGCATAACTATTATCACAGATCCGGTGAGATATGTTTTATGCACTTGACGTCGGTGCTTTTATCAATTAAAAATTATATGTGCTGCTAACTGACTTTTCAATCGAAACGTATAACCCTATGATATACGTTTAAATCTTTTGTTATTTATATTATTTGTGGTTTTACGTTTAAGCCAGTGATGATGGAGTGAAAACGTGATAGAAATAAATTCAGCAGTTTTGTAAACGACTTATTGTTACATGTATTGCTTTATTAAATGATGATGCAGTAGATTACAATGGGATATGTATTTTATCCTTATTGACCCAAATTCACATTATTAATGCACTATTGAAATAATTGGGTCAATCTGAATACGAGTAATAAGTTGTTAAACGAATGAATATTTGTATGCCTCATTGATTCAAGCATCAAACCCTTCAGTTTCTAAAGTGTAAAAGATAACATAGTTCTTTGCTATTCAGTTTGTTACCAAAATAGTATACCTCGTCAATAGTCACTACGCAATTAATACTCATTAGCACTTTCCCGAATAAGAACTGTAGATTTAATACAAGTCTATGGAAATGAATTGGGCTTTTCTTTTGTGCATTTCTTTGTGGTTGAGTGGTGTCTGTTCAATAAAATACCTTGAAGATTCAGACGAAGACGAATTGGAGGATACCATGAGTTCTAAAGAAGGTTCTCCAAAAGCTGACCAGGATCAAAATTCAGAGGAGGAATTTCCCGAAGGGTATAAAATAATAGACGGAGTGGTGATGGACACGACAAATATTATGGTCCAAGAAGTTACTGAAAACTCCACTCAGTATAAATTTTACGAAGATGACGAGGACGACAACGAACCGAAGGAAGACGAACAAAGCGATGATTCACCAGTTTTTGAGCGACCAAAACATGAAGCTGACTGGCACTTTATTGTTTTTGACGATCCCGACGAACCCCCAGGTCGAGGTCATTTAGTACTGCTCCAAAAGCTTTTAGGATTCACTAAGAAAAGTAAAGATTCACCAGACGAAGAGTCACGTCTTTATGAAGCATTTCACATCGACCTTAGGTGGTTTTTCATTCAATTTATATAAGTCCAGTAATGTATCTCGTTAAAACTAATTGTGGAGGTTTCCAACTCGTAGTGATGAAGTGAGCGATGCAGAAGACCCGGGAGAAATAAAGGAGCTTGGTGACAAAGACGATGACGATGATGATGAAAATGAAGAAGACGAAAATAATGATTCTGGAGATTCCAAATTTGACACTTTTAACGAGACTAGCGAAAATACCAAGAAACTTTTGCCGATGAGTCACAATGGGGAAATGGTACCACCTACTCCTGATGTGGAAATATTAATTGGTAAGCAGCGTTCAGTCGGAATTTTTACTTCACGAAACGAGTATATCTATTTTTGATGCATCAGATACTGAACCTGAACCTATACTGGGACTCGAAGAGGATCTTTCTTCTGATAAGGAATTCTCCAGTATTTCAGCTAGTTTCTTTGAAAAGTTTGCTGAAGGGGATGCTGCAAGAATAACTAGCACCACTCCAAGTCCAGACATTAATGAATCTGATGCAGTAGAGGAGAAATTACTAAAGTCGCTGTTATTTACTTCCAAACCTATCCGGGCAAATACGTTGATAAGTCAATTTCAATATCACAATGACGACCAAACAAGAACGACCACTCCTCCTCCTCCAAACAACATGGATGCTAATAACACAGATGATAAGGGAGAAGTTGATTTTGACATTTCATTAAAATCGGAAAATCCCAGGGAGGATTATAATAACAATACTAAAGCGAATCAGTCATCAAAGGACATAAATGACAGAGAACCTTTGCCATTAAATCCAGCGAGCTTCAATAAAGAAACGCCATCAGACAAAACTGCCAGTAGAATTTTGAGGATGAAACGAAATTTACAATCACCTTTGCCCCCAGTCAAATCGGCAATAAAAGCCATTCCGCGTTACAATTCATGTTTGACAGCGAAACTTGAAATTTTAGATGTGACGAGACTAGCGAGACATGAAAGGAAAGACATTCATAATACACGCTTTCATTTGTAGGAAAAATTATCGATTTGTGTGAATTTATATGCAACTTATCAAACCTTTAAAATACACATTTACAGAAAATATTTTAAATTTTTATTTATCATGAGTTTCCTTCGGTAATCACATTTAATTTTTTTTACATAAATGGAAAAGTACAATTACAAACCCTCACTCATTCATGAAAACGGAGACGTATTCGTTGTAATTTAAGCAATTCATATGCATTTATATCCTAACCACGCCTTCTTACTTGAATACTCATTCACGCAAGGTACATTAATAAACTTAACATTTAGATGTGGAGGGTTCGTACGAATTAATATAGTGACACACACAAACTTTATTATTTTACCACTCAAACATGCTAAAAATATATTTACAGATAGCTAAAAAAAACATCTCTGTCATTTTACAACCGACAAATACAAGCATAATTATCAACATGCTCATATTTCATAATTTGTAGACACCAAAATATCATCCTTAACATATAAAACATTCATAATTTTTACAGTTAACTTGTACAACGTAATAATACATAATACGGCATTTATATAATAATGTCTAAACATGATAACATTTTCTAGCATCGTCATCCTGTGAGTACGCATTTCAACCACTGCTCCCTATATTGCAAATCACCATTTTCTGTGAGAGTTTGATTGTATAATTGACATTCTAAATCATGGCACTGTAGTAACACTTACATAATTTAAAGGCTTTTTCGTATTTAGGCTTTCTCCAATAGTTCCGACACACTTCAACATTAGTTTTTTTACATTTGCAGACTTTTCATGCATGGTTCCACAGTTGGAATTTGATTATTAGTAGATATGTAAGAAATTGGAGAGGAACACGGTTTCGAACAATATAGGATGCATTGAAAAACGGCTGGAATTATAATTACCTTTGGCAAACTTGCAACCGCACTACTCCAAGTTTTACATCATTCTAGGACTTTGTCCACACTGGGGCACTGTGCATATCAATCAAGCGTGACCAACAACTGGAACTTACAACATCTAAAGTAGATCATTTTAAAATATTTATCATAATCCTTATGAAATGCATATTGGCTGCATTAATAGTGAGACATACGAACAAGCCTGCGGTACATGACATTTAATTACAAAATAACTAAGATTTTAAAACGATTTTAAACTACTTCTCAGCCAAGGTAAGCAAGTGGAAATGCGGCTGGGTTAAAGAATGGATTTGCTAATGGAGCTGCAGTTGGTGCTACTGCAATCGACATCGTCACGTACGAGGTCATTCTTGTAGGAACCACTTTTGTTGAATACAATGTTGTGTATGTGGGCTTAGCACCAAATTGAATCCTAAGCGTCTTAGTTTCTATAAGTGTTGTCGTTGTATCTACAACAATTGGTGATGAAGTATATTGTACAGGAGGTGCAACGGCAGAGATACCCAAAGCTGCAGGATTCGGCACAAGATTTGCACCAAAGAAGTTAGGTGGAAGGGTTGGAGCTTGAGTTGGTTGCTTTTGAGCTTTCAGGAACTGAAGGAAGGCTAACTGTTCCGGAGTCAGGCCTAGTTGATCTGCCAAACCATTCAAACCAAGAGGTGATGTAGGGGTATTTACTGGAGCTATTGCGTGTCCTGGATTGGAGTCAGGTCTGATAATTGCCCCTTTTGATCTGGGAGAGGACACTTTTGGAACTTTATTATCGTCCATCGTGCTAGGATCAAAATCAGCTCCAAGGGATGTCAATTCCTAAAACAAAAATTAAGAAAATTAATTAATTAATCTCAATTTTAAAGCAATTTCTCATACATATATTCAATAGTAAAATGTTGATAATTGATACATCTGGAGGAGCAATTATGTGCGCATAAACTGCGTCCGCATCGTCAGAGTCTTCGCTTCCCAAGAGTTGTTCAGTGTGCTCGGAACCGGCTTCCTAATAAGTTTAACAAACGCATGCCGTTTTTTAGCCAACATCATCAGCAGGAAAAATTATTACATTTATTTTTTAACTTTTGAAGCATACTTGAAGCGCAGTATTAAATTCCGTCAATGACTTTGTGGGTACAAACTGGAACAATTCGATTGGAGGCACAGTTTTATGAGCAGTAACAAGACGAGTAACAAAGTATGATTGGGTAAGTGTGAAGAGTGTAGTAACACCGTCGTACAATACTGGTAATATGCTCGTCTTCAGCATTAACTGTATTTTTTAAAAAACAACAATAAATTAACTAGGTGTGCATAATATAATTTAAATATTAACATGGTCCAGCATAGTAATATTTTTTGTTCAAACCTGAGTGGTACTGAAACTCTGAGTGATAGTTTCCAAAGGAGGTGTAGCCATATCTCCAGAAAGTACAATAACAGGAAGGGTGGCAACGTCACTTGAGCCTTCCAAAATCTTTTCGTAAGCTGGCTTGGTAGCCAAAATATTTTCAATTGTTGCTTCATCAATGGAGGAAGCCAACGTGGGTTGGATAGGTTCTCTGGTAAATGTCTTTGTTACAGTGATATATCTGGTATTTTTGACATTGCCAGCTTGGAATACGTATGGCGATTTAATGGTGGCGATTTCCAAAAACTTATCCAAGTCCTCAAATTCTGTTGGAGTCACTGTTGATACGCGAATTGTTTGTGGAGCAAGCTCAGGTTCAAGATCTTGGGCAACTTCGTTCGTTTCAGTTCTGCTCTCTTCATATGTCAAACTATCAGCGTGTAAACCTTCATCGTTGCCGTTAACATTAGGTCCATTTCCGGCAGTATTTAAATCTTTTAATCCTCCTGGTGTCAATTGTTGATTTTGTATTAGCAGTTGTTGCTGTTGATATTCGTCCTCTTCCTCTTGAGTTTTTATAATGTTGACCTTAGGCTTTGGAGAAGGCTTAAAGCGCCAACGGCCTGTTGGTCGGTTTAACTTGAATCTGTAAATGGAGGTTGATGTGGTTGGAGAGAGTTGAACTTGGCGAGCACTTGGTTGGAAGTTTCTAGCAGAGGACTGAGCTGTTTTAAAGTTGACCTCTTTAGTTTTGCCACCACCACGGCCTGGTCCAAATCGGCGAGTTGGAGTTGCAGATACTACTTGGCTGTAAACGCTAACGGTGGGAACAGTTTCTTCAGAACCTTGTCTCGAACCTGACGAGCGGTTGCGACTTCTAAAGCGGTTATTAGAAGTACTAGTAGTTCTACGTCCAGTGTCACGATTTTCCTCTTCAACAGATCGCTCTTGTTCCTTGACTTCTACGACGTCTGCGGCGGGTGCAGAATTTCTATAAAAAAGATCATGCCAAAGGCAGAGGTGTAAAAATGAAATGTTTCGAAATATGATGCAAGCCAGTTTTAGTGACTTTTACAATTGCTCATACTTGCTGAACCTGTTCGAGAATCTATTTTTGTATTCGTTCCTAGCTCCTCTTGCAGGTTTTGCCCGACTTGGAGTAGCGGTAACAATGAAGTCAACGGATTTGGCAGGATTAATATCAACATAGAGTTGAGGTTGTCTAGAGTAAGCATTGTTATTTGGCACAGGAGAAATATAAATCTCAGCTTTCTTTTCTTTTTGCTGAGGTAGAACATAATGTGTTTGCTCTTCTGAGGCAGTTGGCGTGGGCTCAATTACAGATTGATCTTCTTTATCATCTTCTTTAGCTGAAATTATGCAAGATGAAAGATGCAAGCGTAATTCCAAGTTCATATTAATTATTATTATATTTCAACATATTGGCATGTTGGGGCTGAAAAAGCCATGTAAGCTACAAGGCAAATTAAATGTAAATTATTTACTACGTGAAAAATGTGCGGAATAACGTAGTATGTGAGAATAAATTAAAAGCGAATTTGATCATGCAATAATAAATATGCAAATGACACAAAATAGCAGAGTGGATATTATTAGTGGAATATTAGTGCACAACAAGCTTACATTCCAAGCGTTGCTCTTGGGGTGAGTCGTGTGAGTAGGCATCATCATAATCATAATTAGCATCGCGATTGGCATCATCACTATACACCTCACCCTCACCACTGGTTTCATAGTTGTCTCCATCCTTAACGTTAGATTCTTCCGTGCGAAGTGATTGTGCGGAGGTGCTCAAAGCTGGAGTTGGTGCAGGCTTAGAAGGTGTGATAATGACTTGGGCTGAAGTTAACGCAGGCAAAATAGAAGAGCTGGATTCGAAAATTCGTGCATATTGAGAGCCAATGTAAGTGCCTATAATTTTGGTCTCGTGAACGGTGGTCACACCATCTTCAACTTGGGTATTGAAGGTTTGGCTAACCAAACCCGTGGGTTCATCCCCCTCTTCCTCTTGAATGACTTCCTGTGGCTTAGGGGAAGATGCAGGAGGTGGAGGGGGTGGATGAAAAACTTTCTCAGCGGTTACCACAAGAGGTGAGGAAACGGGGGAAATAAGTACAGGTGGTGACCTTTGTGGTAACTTTAATGTGAAACCTTTGGGAGAAGGAAATACTTTACTTGCTGTCACTGTTGGGGTTGACTCAAGCTCCTCGGTGGCTGCAACAATGTTTACTTCGCTTCGTATCTAATTGAACACGTGCATAGGAAATGAAAGGTTAGTTTCTGCTCACTTTGTAGAGAGCTTTATATGTTAATATAAATATAATGCATATGGGATGTTGTGCAGTAATAGTTTAATTTGAAAAATGAAATGAAAATGAATACACTAGTAGATTCACATTAGCAACAGAATAGATGTGTAGGGAAAGGTGAAAGATATTTAAGAAACCTGAATAAAAGGGGTGGCAGCTTGGACCTGTTTTGGCAGATTTTTAAAACTGATCGATGATGATGATGAAGGAAGCACAACTTCTGATTCTAAAACTGTCGTCTCATCCAAATCCGAACTGGATGACGATGACGAAGAAAAGGATGTAGCAAAGACTTGTGGTTCGTATTCAGAAGCTTCAATGAGGCTTGAAGGACCTAAAGCTGATTCATCGAAAGGGACCATTTTCCCTTTCCTATCATTTCCTGTCGAAGCAATAACAGAAGACACAGAAACAACGGGTTTGCTAGGCTTGGAGAGAACAGAAGAAGAGGCTGGAACACTGGTTGCTTGAATTACACTCTCGGAGGAGGAGGTAGCAGTTGGTTTTACATTCTCGACTAACGGATAAATTCACTTGCATTACAATAATCCCAGACTGATTAATCAGTTATAAAGATAATAATGTGTTACCTTTCTTGGTTTGAGGTGTGAATACCATGACAGTATTCCCAATGGTGGTTACAAAGTCAAGAAATCCGTACACAGTTTGTGTAACAAGATTAGGGTCCGCACCTTGCTCACCTGGGGAACCTTGACCGTTAATTTCATTTTCTTTTGCAACCGCCGGTTTAAAAAGAAGTTTTGGTAATTTCGGTGCTGGTTTGCTGTAAACAGGTCGAGACTGGATGTAAGATGGTAGAGAGCGAACTTCTCCGGCAGCCTCTACTCCATTTGAAGTCGAGCTAAGTCCTGAGAATTTTGCAAAATCAGCAAATTATGATTTAATTACCATGATCCATATCGCAGACACGCAAGCAATTGTACAAAACTTGCACACGCACGTTTTGAAAAATGTTACGTCAACCCATATTCTCCTTATCGTAATATTAATCGTCATCTAAAATCTAAAATAGTACACACGCTGGTGATTCATGAGGCAAAGAGTCATGCTTGATTGGCAGATGCTCATATAAAAAAATTATAACAAATATTGCAAATATTCGCTGTTTGGGTGGAGATTGGAGATGGCGATGAAGAGTGCCGCGAGAAAAGTGCAATTCGTGTTGATCTAAAAAAAAGTTGTCGACAAATTCTGACAGTTTATTAGTTTTAAAAGTTACAAATTGCTTCTAGTGCAGTGGGAGTAGTCATAAAACAGCTAATGTTACAAATTGCAAATCATTATTATTCGTTTATTAGTTACTTGCATTTTTTGCCAAGTGCTTGAAATGCAGTTTATGCAACCAGATTTTTTTTGCATGAGCAAAAATTATTACGCATGATTCGATTTGTGAATCAGTTATATGATATGATTATTGCTACACTATTTTCGAATATTTTCATTACAACACGATCATCCAAAGGAAAAATTAGAGAAAAAAGCCCTTATTTATAGAAAACACTATAACAAGGCATATTGCAACTAATAAAAAGAATTTTATAATAAGGAAGCTCTGCCTTTCTTATTATGATTCAGTTTTGGCAATAAAGTGAAAAGTCGTGATCGATCGAATAAAATTGAAATAAAAGGTGCACCATATTATATTTGTCTATAGATTCTAGAAATAATAATATGTAGTTCGTGTGCTATCTGTGCTATCATAGATTTTTGCAATAATGTACACACATCACATCATTAAATGGTCTGAAAGGCACAAAATTTACACTTTGACACATTTTATTATCAGCAGGGGTTGTTGTGATTGCAGTCACATCTCCTTATTTTAAGAGTCAAAATATTTTGGATTATTGAGATATAAATACTTTATGAATTCATGTCTCTCAAAGTATGTGTGTTAGGTTGGTTAGTACGTGTTAAAAAAATTATTTATTTAATTTGCAAATTACAAACATCCTACTTATCAAGGTGACCATGCTACCATCTTCCATGACCATCGAATCAACTCCAACTCTGGAAGCCTTTGTCCTACCTACAAGCAAGCTTGTCAATTAGAATTAAGAAGATTCTAATTTCGATCATAAAATGAAATAATGATGAAAAATGTATTTGCCCTTCTTGTTGATAATCTGATTATCTAACCTACACCGTTAGATCACCCAAACCAGAAACTTATCATGGGCGCAAATCAGAACAAAGCGGAAGTACATCTAGTTGTAAGATCATATTGCAAATGGATTGCATTGCATCAAGGAATTTCATACGCTATTGTTATACCGATTAATAGCAAAACGGCTAATTAGATTTAAAATGAAATTTTCCAAGTGGAAACAACCAACCGTGTTGACATTGACAAGCACAAGCATTCTTCAACAAAGGTAATAAAATTCAGCTGAATACAATAGGATCATTGCATAAGGAGCAATCTTTAAAAACATGGCCAGAAAATATTGACTGATAATCGGCCGTTATTTTACGGCGGATAACAGGGTATGTTGCAAACACGCTTGAAATTTTTCAGGAGGATACAAAATAACTTTCAAATGGATACTGTGCATTTGCTGTAAAATTGGACCGCAGGTGTATCACATTGGTTGTACTCTGTAAATTGTCTTTTTATTCGAGCATTCCACCATTAGTAGTTAGATTGTGAGATCCGACCGGCCACTTAAAAATATTTCACTTGTTCGGCTGACCACGATAGCAAGCTTGTTCGTCTGCTGTCAACCTGATTGATTGAGATCGCTATCGGACAAATTGAATCTGTCTTACAACAACAATACAACATGATGATAATGACTACGATAAAAAGGAGGATGACGATGACCCATTGCTATTGCACATCTGAGGATGATGAGAATGGCGAAAGTTAAAAAGTACTTTATTCTACATATAAATATATCGATTATCCCTACCAGTTATATACATTACAGTTGGTGCACACAACTTGAAATAATTTCAAAGGAAGAGTTTAATCACATAATGTACAACAGGTGAATTATATATCAGTCATCAGTGAACGTCCATTGTCCATTATTCTTTACAACTTTGGTGCATATATTGCTTCAGTCAGTTAGCATAAAAATTTGATGGGTATTGAGCCACCATCGTTTTGTGGTTTAAATGCTACCTTCCATAACTGAAAAATGATAGCATCTTAAAGATATAGCTTTCCATTGATTGTTTTAATACTACCTTATGCATCCTTGGATTATAAATTGGTAGATGGGGATTTTATGGTGATCCTTGATCCTCATGGCGTTGTCGCTCGTGTTTAGCGTCACTTTTGTCTTGATTATGTCAATTCGTCAAGTCCTTAAAAGTTCCCTTTCCGAGACGATCAAGTCCACTATATAGTCAATTATACTTAATCGTGTTTAGCTTTGACGAAGCATTAGTATTCAATTGCTGGGGTCGATTAAGGAAAATAAAATGTATTGAGTCTTGAAATAAATTTAAAAAATGTCACGGCACGGCTAGGAAATGTTGCATGAAATAAAGCATCTCCACACGATAATTTGTGGTGCATAAATGCATGAAGGTGGCTCAAGGGATGTACAAAGTTCAGATTGTCAGTTTTTAACTGATTTACAATACACGACCCGTGTGTAGCAAGTGTGTGATATTGTCCCTCGCTTGTCTCTTATTTTGAATGGGAAAACAGTCATTTGAAAGGGACATTTTTTATTGCGCATGCAGAAGAAATGAAGCGACGTTTTGTGCAAAGACGGAAGAACCAAAAGTTAACAATAGTGACTCTAATATTTACAGAGCGGAGGGATTGCGATGTTGTGCAAAAAACATTTACTGCTATGATGTCAAAATTTTAGTCAGTGCGGCTGAGGCTGAGTGTCTCTTTCGCTCTGTCATGTTTTTTTGACAGGGATATTTTACGTCCTTTTGTCCGTGTACTAGGCTTGCATAAGCGAGAATGCTGTTTTACAGGCATTTCTGGTGTTGAATTAGAATTACTACTGGTGCGTTCGAAACAATTGTCGCAGCTGGCAGTGTAGATTATAGGTGCAGGAGATCTTAGTAGGTGATCCGGTGCAATGTGCAAATTGTGGTCGTTGGATTGCGAAAAATTGTTCTGCATTCATCAAATACTGCTTGGTGCGATATTTATTGATTTTTACATTTAGCTGCGTGCTGTAGCGCTACATCTTGGTTGAGAAATATTGAGCGATTATTTTCCGAGATGGTATTGCAATGAAGCAACAAAGTGTTGTATGCAAATCGCGGTGCGGTGTTGTTGTGGCTTATGCCAGCTTTGGAAGTCAAAGAGTTGCGGCGGCAATAATGGCGGTGCAGTGCAGAGGAAAAAATGTCGCTAAATTAGTGCTCATTGAGTTGAAACAATTTTTCAATCACATACGTAATAATTTCTCTGATTGGTAGCTTGTATTGGAGGTAGCAGGTCGACTGATTTCGTTTTCCAGTTGTGGATCTAGGTCATCCTTATCAATGCTATGGGTTCCATAGACATGATAATTTTGAGCTGTTGTTGTTGTTGTTGTGGCTGTATCACCACGAGCATTATTTACCAGCTTATGTAATGGTGGCATGAGAGGCTTCTGAGTTTGAGGTTGATAGGGGAATTTGCCAAACCGTTTGAATATCGAATTGGATACTTCATTCACTGAGCCCTCCAATGCAACTCGTTTAATTCCATTGTTTAATTTTCCATTTGGAAGTCCTCCTACGGGTAGCTCGTTAAGTGTATCATTTTGAGATGAAGGAAATATAAGATCATTTGAGAGCGTCTCTGTAGTCGTCCCATTTCCTACGAGGTTGTCTTCTGACTTGTTTGTGCTGAATAGTCGCATTCTTCCTTTTGCGAAGAAATGAAAACCTAGACCTCCAGCTAAATTATATATATTGTGGGATCATTTAATTTAATTTAATTTTGGGATCATCACAATTAGTCAATTAGCTATTGATTTTTGGGACAAAGTCTTCTCTGATAAATGTTTTAATTGACATTTTAATCGTTTCTCAATGTATTTTTTCTTCCAAACCGTTCATAACGAATCGCTCTTGTCTAAAGTCAATACTTGATTTTTTTAGCTATAAGTCAATTTACAGAGTGTAGACTTTGAAGTGTGCTCTTTGTTAATTCTGAGGTGACCCAATTGCATTCCATGTAATGATTAGTTTTACAAACAACTTTAACCATTTTTACATACAAATCCTTGCTTCCAGCCAAAAAACGATTTATAGATAAATGTTGTATACCTGCTCAACGAATCATGGTTTATCGTTTACATGACATCATATTTACATTGTTTCTCTCCACTTGTTACCAGTTATCGTTGCTAACGTTACAACTTACAACCGCATACATTCGCAACGAATTTATCGATATTTTGCTATAAAATTACGCATTTTTATGTAATAATAATCTAACGATTTTGTAATTATGATTTCCCCCGTCTCATTAGCAATCGCATGAACATGATAAAAATATATGATTGCATTATACGTTAGTTGATTAGTCGATCATTTTATGCATTTATGATAATCATGGAATGCATGCATGACGCATGAATTTTAAATTGACCAGCACGTAAAACAAAGAAAAAAACAAGGCAAAAGATGAAGATGAGCCTCATCCCATCATCAAAATCAAAAGTGAACATAAAAAAATAACATAACACTGAACTCTACGATGGCAGAAATCAAATCGCAATTATTGCATGTCAGTTTTTTTCTTGAAAATATAATCGCCACAGGGCACTCCTCGCACTTGTGTGATTTCCAACTGTTTGTAGTGTTAATTATTGACATTCACTGTGTCCACTTGTTTGTACAATTTGTCAGCAATTCGACGTGCAATTAAGTCAAAACACTGTGAATTAATGAACATCGCATTAGATGTCTACTTTGCATGATTTTTATGCGAGTTTCAAATGGTGAAATTCATCTGTGTGATTGAGGAATTAGGTAAACATTTCTTAATCAGTAATCAGAGACCAAAGATGATGAGCAATTGCAGTACTTGGAGGAATTTTTAAATATTAGAAAATTGTGAAATTGCCATCCATTAACATTGACCATAACTAACCTTCAACTTTTACATGACCTTACCTAAAATAACTAGGGTAACAAGGGATGTCCACGCGACAAAGTGGAAGATGCATCGATTTTTCTCTGCCATTTTGAAAGTTGTTGGGGAAATTCTACTTTTATTGAAGTGATAAATGATTGTTCCTTGGTCAAGCACTCATTTGGATTCCTGTCTGCTATCTTCAGTTCTCTGTAAGAAAGAAAAAATATATAATTTAGTCAATGCAAGTTATAAGGGACTGAGCTGATGCTAAACAATACAAAAGTGTTTATGGAACGATGTTAACCCAATATTTAAATTCATTGTATTGAGTATTTTTTGTAATTTTAATGAACAACAAAAACCATCATTCTCACATTTACTCATTCATCATATCACAGTCAACAGTTCAACCATTGATTTTTGCCATATTTGAACATTTTCCACACATGTAACTATTATATATCGATCTTCAAACTTTCAATTATTATTCTCATACTTGCATCCTTTAACGGGATTGCCTTAAGCTTTGTCATTCAGCGAGATAACAAAAAAATAGAGAAATAAAATAAAAAGTCCAAGAAATCAGGAATCAGATCCATGACACGAGGATAATGAAGTAATAATGGTGACTACAATGGGACAAGCAATAAATACAACAAGTACACGTCTCATTGTAACAGAGCCAAACCTTTAGTAGGCTAACCTTATGTAATCTGTCAATAAGCAAAATTAAACGCTTAGCAAGCATTCTTCTGTCAGATCGCGACATTCCCACTGCTTTCCAAGCTCCATTTTACGATCATTTCATTGCTAAAACGTGTAGCACAAAAAAGGGAAACTGATGAGTGACATCAAATATTTTACAAGATATAAAAAAATCCTACAAACCATTAATTGGTCTAAGCTATATTGACAATATGTTTTGGCTATGTTGACCGATGGGAAGGAACATGTGGCGTGGTGACATCAAGCAGGGACAAAAACAGTGACGGAGACGATTATGGAAATGATGCATTGTGAAAAGTTTGAGGGATTTGATTTTGCAATAAGAGAAAAATCAGCATATTCATAACTTATTTTTATAATCATTATAATCATCATATGTTAACAATGTGATTATTCACTGATGAAAAGGGGACGACGGAGGGAATCACAAGTACAATGGGAAAACGATTAAATCAATTATAGCTCTTCAAAGGATCAGGTCTAAACAATTAAAGAATAAATATTGAACAAAAAATGAAGGGATTTAATTCTGAGCCCGAAAAGGTATGATATTCTCCTTGGTGAAATACACCACAATGAAAAGGCACAAACAATTGCTTCGCTATTGCGACAAGGATTTTGCGAATGTAAAAATCCAAACTGATTGATCGCATATATGATTGATCAATATCGACGATATGATATCAAAGCAATCCATTTCCCATAATATCCTTAATGCTTACCCATTTGTTGGGGTAAATATGGGTGGAACTTTATCGATTTGTGGTACCAAGAAAAAAAAATAGATTGAGATTACAAAATTACTCCAATCAGTCATAAAATATAGCTAATAGCAGAGCAGGGTGTTTATTAACATTTCCTTTATAATTTTATCAACCACTTTAAATAGGCTACATGCCTAACATTAACATACATACATGCAAGCCTTAAAAGGGTGGGTGACTTCAACTCTTTTGCGGCGTTGCAATTAAAGCCATAATAAACTTTTTCATGTAAGACGTAAAAAATACAAGTGTCCCTACTTAGCCCTTTAATATATGCACATATATCAAACAAATTATTCCCACTCTGCGGTTGTTTTTGTGACAAATGCCTTGTCGGAAGAGAGCTCATCTTTTAACGCTGCAACCAAGCGGTCTACAACTAAATGCATTGTTTATTATTTGATAATTTCTTCACTTATTAAAAAAAAAGAATAATAGTCATTATTTAGTATAAGCTCCAAACCAAACAACTTGGCCCATCTTTTTTCCCTCGGCTCTTCTTATAAACCAATTTAGGCAACACAGTCAATTTTTGTTGGCATACAAATAAATGCAAATTCATCCATCCATTGCCACACTTGATGATGATGAGAATGTATTGAGATTCAGACCTCTCATCCCATTTTCTTTTTTGTCATTTTCTCCTGTCTATATGTCGCGTTTGTTCCTCCTCAACAATGAACTGCATTTTGCATTAGTGTCAAGTTAGAAAATAAGGAAAAAGAGCAATCACAACGAGCAAAGCAATGGCAGTAGCACGCACGCGTCTTCAGCGTCACGACTCTTTTTGTCAACAATACGATATGGATGACCAGACGAACGACATCTCACTCATACTTTAGCTGTTGTCATGCTTATCTTCATCTTGCAGAGAGTAGATATCAAAGGATGAGAGTGTGAGTTATAACATAATAATATAACCCACTGACATCAATGCATCCACGCGGTTGACTAGATTTTTCCACAAATATTTGTTCCTTCATTGCCAATTACTAAAGTTTTTTTGTAAAGAAAATGGTCATACTTATCCCTTAAGCCATGGATCAACTAGGAACAAGTGGACAGTTGTACTTTTTTTTGGACTGCAATACTTAATTATGCTGTGACTTTACATGCATTGCAAAAAGTTGCATGCATTGCAATACGAATCTCATTAGCGTGCAAAAAAACAAAGAATCCAACGTATAAACATAATGAGTTGGTTGGTAATCTTGAGTACCTTTGCCGATCGTCGGATCGGTGAGCGTGATGAAATCACGAAAGGGAATAAGAGAATCCCAATATATGCTCTTTATAAATTAAAAATATAAGTCAAGTCAATATTATCGTTTGCCAATTTGGGAAAAGTTATTTTTGCAACTTGTCAAAGATGAGTTGCGGTTCTGCAAATAGACTAGACTAGATAGGCATACCTATAGCTTGGAATTTTAATGAATGAATTAAGGAATTGATTCAAATAGCAAAAAGAGACTTGTACAAGAAGTGGGAGGGATATTTAACTACATTGCTGTGGCCGTGGTCAGCGACAATTCTTAATCTGTACAAAAGTGCAATTTAATTCATTCATAATTACAAATGTTGACACTCATGTTTGCTTCCCTTGCCTTTTACAACTAATTACCGCACGTTTTTGTGGTTTTGAGGAGGAATTTAATTGTGATGTCTTGCACAAATTCACAAGTTTATTTCATACAAGCAATTCTTGTTGTTTATTGCGTTGTTTGCAATTTCAGATTTCTTCTGGTTATAATCACAAATAATGGCGAGAGAAATGAACGTGTGGGTTAGTGAAGATGTGTGCACATCTTGATAAAAAGATTTCAGTAATATGGTAAATTTGTTTGACAATTAATGCAAAGCAAGAGCAACCTAAGCTTTGTGTAGAGGAATTCTCCTTTAAAAATATGTATATCATTCAATGAAGAGTAGAAAAATTAGGAAAGCTTTGAAACATTCATCTTTGACCCACTTTGGCTAGCCTTTCTTAATTTGCATTCCAACACACGACAGTTTTAGATTTTGACAACTGTTAGCTATTTTTAAAGATGAGGTTTTAGTTTTATAATATTAAACGTCTTCTTGTGGAGACAAAACTGACTTTTTCATTCCCTACTGGAAAGGAGGAAATGTATAAAAAAATTGTAAAGAATCTTAACAATTTTAGGAAGGAAGACTGCTGACGTGCAAATAATACATCAAATCAGCATGTTATACAAACCGAGGTTATGCGGTGCGATAAGGTCAATCATTAATATATTTATGTAAAATGTCTAGCGATTTGTCAAAATGTCTTTGCATTTCGCTACTGCTCTTTCCATACTGATGCTGGCCACTGTGAAATCTGACGTTTTTTGCAGCTTTGGGCGGATTCTTGATACTTAACATCGATTAACAGCAGGGGATGGAATCCTACCCGTCAATGGAAATATCAACCAGAATAGTGGTAGGCATGGCAGCATTGCAGTAGGCTGCACTTGACCTTTAAAAAGCTTCATAAAAACATCCTTCCTTGTCTTGTCAACAGATAAAAACATGTCATCATTTTACCGTGAAACCAGACCAGTGAGCGTGTAAAAATAATATAGTAGTTTGCCATAAATAAAGCTCATTTATAACGCATGTTTTTTTCTTCTTGTAAATGCACCCAAACATAAAGAAAAATATAGGTCACAGACAATTGCTAATAGCGAGGTTTGCAAAATCCTATAATCATTCTCACCTTGTAATTGTAAAGTTCATTGTTGAGAAAAAATTTGCATGCGATAACAAAGAATTTGCTGAATCGGGGCGATGCTAAAGCCATGCACGTTATCAAATTTCAAAAGAAATGAAACTTTACGCTTGAATTCAAACTCTTGATGGATAATACCAAAAATACGTGGATGGAGAAAATTAACAAGCTAAAAAAAACCCTCAAACGATTTTTCTTCACAAGTATGACTTTTTATGTGAAACTGATTATTTAATAATTTTACAAGTAAAGGTGTACTGTACAACCTTAGGCAAACAACGAATTAGTGCATTGATCTTTCGGCTATAAGTTGAAAGACATTGCAAACTTCTTTATGTATTCATCAGTACCTATTTACGACATCGACACTGTAGCCAGCACTTTAGGTAGATAAATAAAATTCAATTTTTGGAGCATTGCTTAATTCGAGCACATGCCAAAATGCCAAACATACCCGAAGCATTGAAAACCCTCTTAAAAGCGTTATTTTCAGCTTTTTCCCATGTAAGTCAGTGAGATTGTAATTATTGCACTTGATTTTGCTACGCAACAACGACAACAAAACTCAAGTCAGGATAGTATGAGCCAGCAGGCAAAAATTGAGCTTTATCTGATTCCCTTAATGTTCTGTGAAATTCTCTCGCAGTGTGCAGTAATAAATTGGAATATTTGAGGCAGATTTTTTTCAAAGAAATTGACAACGTTTTTTTGTTACAAAAAGTGAATAAAACCGTGTAAGAAACTTGTAATATTTACTACCATGATGGTCGTCATCTTCATCAGCAACAACATGAATCGTGAATCGTGAGCAGATGCAATCAAGGTAGCCATGTTCATCCGAATACAAGATGATATGATGACTGTATCATCACTGTGACAATGCGTTACACGAACAATGACAACAATGTCATATGCAGTTTTTCTTTAAGATCATCATTATAATCCACATCATCATTTTCGAAATGTAGTTTGACGAGGACATTAATATCAACATTTTAAACCCCTTTTTATCTCTCCCCTTCGCCTACATTGGCAGCAGTCAAGATCGTCTCATAATCATTTGTATCTTAACCATTAAAAATCGGAACGTATTAAGTGATATTTTTAATCTACCAGAAAAAAAACCAATTGAGCCTTCACATTGCGTTCAAACGTCGAATCTAATTTTTATTTCACTTTAATATTTTTAATAGATATATTTACATTGCTGCCACTGCTAAGTATTAGCATACGTATAGGCTCGAAATACTTGTGTGCTAAATTTTGCCTCAGTTATTGCCAGCCCTTTTTTCAATGGTATCTTCAAGGAAATGAAAAAGCGATATCCCAATCACAACATATGTATATAATTCAAACGAACCGTGTTGAAAACCCTTCTACCGCTACCTGATTGATCAATTAAGATATAAGGGCCCTTACACTTATTCGAAACACTCTCTATATGGCTTGGAGCTATCAATCGGAAATGCAAAGAGAGTGTTTGTTCGTCAACGACACACGGAGATGAACTGTCAAAGCTGCATGTACCCTATTTTGACTTATTGAATATCGTGTAGTTTACCAACTGAGGCTATTATTTCTCAAATTTCTTTAGTAGGGTGTCACAGGGATTGAGCAATATTTGGCAGAAATATTAAGTGTGATGGATCATAACAATATGAACATAATTACCAGCCATAGCAGCTGTCAAGTTGGCTATACCATTTAAGTGAGAGGAACATTCGGTCGCGTTAAATTAACTGCATATCTTATCTTGCACAAGTTGATGAGGGAGCCCATGAATTTTCTTTTGCAGAAGCTTCCGTAACTTCCTTAACCACGACTCAATCTCAATACGAGTCCTTTTTTGCTGTCGTGAGTTACACGCTTTAGTTGAACCTGCAATAGTAGCAATAAATTTGCAAACTCTGCTTCCTTCTTGAGCTAAAATCCCTTTTCCTTTTCTTCCTTTTCCGATCATAATTTATACGCTTATCCACAAGGTATATGTAGTGTAAACATTCATCATGTATTATTATCATCATCGTCATCCTCACCGTTTAACTCTCACTGTGAATGCTGACGACGAGCATGGCTCATCTGTAGAATTGCGTTGTGATAAATACAACCCGACACCTCGGCATAAAATCAGAGTAATATTTTGCCAAATGTGTTTCGTTTTCATCATCCTCATCATCATCCTCATCAGTATCACACCATCACTAATTCAAATGCCGACTGACCGTGTATTACTAAATTGTGTAGAAATATGAAATCAAGGCCTAGAGGACCTACCAAGTGAGAAATAATCTTACGAGTGGGTGGTAACAGCTTCAAGGCATTTTATATGGTATGTTTTGTATGTGCGTACTAATACCTGCACAAATGCACTGTCAAATTCTTTTCTGTTTGATGGTAATGATATATTTAAAAGAGAAATAAATTTCCTCCGAGAAGTACCTCACATGTGTGCATAGACGTTTTAGTTGGATTTTTTTGAACTTTTTTGCAATATTCCTCCCTGCAGTTCATGTTTTTAGCGCAGAGTTGCTATATATTTATTTATTACCGCTATTATTTCTACCATGTTTGTGAATAAAAATGGAAATCTGTAGTGTAGCAGTGCTCATTACTTCTTTTTCAGGAAGTACAATGAGGTTTGCTATTTCTTTTTAAAATGTTTTAAAATCAGATGTTGGCCTGAAATGATGTGTTTTGAAAGATATATTGTAAACCTTCTACTTTCGTGATGCTTAAAAAAGCGTGGTGTGCCATGTGCCTTGCTAATCTTGCTATCATGCAAGCTCGCAAAAAGATGAACCATCATGTTCATAAGTTTTTATCTACATATAAGATCTGCAGGCTGAATCCTTTTCATTATGATAAAGTCAGAGTTATAGTGTAAGCCATAATAAGGTTATAGAAAACGAAGACGACAATAAAGGAAGGATGGTAAAAATAAATGTAGGACTGAGAATTAATATGGAAGATCATCCATGACCTGAGAATAGGAAGCTATTTCCTTTGAGAATATTAAAAGTCAGTCTGCGGTTCTTTTTAAAGAAACCAAAATTGTGTCACCACACATGAATAATGGGGATCTTTGTTCAACAGGAAGCCCTACTAACCATATCTGTACTATTTGCGTTGAATGGCCTTCATTTTTTGTATCCAGAAATGGTGGCATGAAAGTGATGGTGGTTTTTTGAATTAGATTCTTTAGCGACAAGTATTTTCACAACAGAAATCTACTCAACATTTTCTCATCTATTTCACTTTCAACTGCTAAAAGTCATTAAACACGTACCGACGTACCTATAATTATAACTGTTGCAAGTGACAACCTAGGGTGATGTTCAATTGCTATTTTCAAAATAAATCATTAACTATACTTATCCCCTACCATGCTAATTTCTAATTCTATGAGATGAGATTTCAAACACAGAGAGAGAGAGAGAGAGAGCAAATAAATCACAAAAGTTAGGGAAACAAAAAAGTGCTCCCGGCATGTGGCCACGTCTGACCATCCAACATAACACGTTTTTTGGTCAAATAAATATTGTGGTTGCTGACTCCTGTTGATAGTAAAGAACAAATAAAACCATATCCCAATGTCTACTTGCTAAATAAAGGTGTACTCGTATACTATTAATATCTCTTTGCAAAGTGAAATGTAATGTAAACATACAGACACACTCATATATATATATCTATTGATATTAAACGAATGGATTGTGCCTCCATTTAAATACTTTCGACTAGTTCGAAATCTTCAGGAATGAACGTTTGAATTATCTAATACGTCTTGTTAGTGCAATCGGGAATCCTTATATTAAATACCCAAATCAATTGGATCAGCAAACAAAATAATAGTCAGGTTGCTGTACAGGAGCTCTCATTCCCTTCTCTCATTATCAGTTGCAGTTGTTCACTCGCATGTACATAATCTTTGATAAAAACACTTTCTCCTGGTTTCTTTCTTCCCACTGTATAGTCAACAGTTGGAGTGGTCTAGACTCAATTAGTAATTAATATAAAGTCATGATGATGGTGGTGGGGATGATGATGATGATGATATGATTTACAAACAAATGCGAAACATGATGCGGCGCATCGATACCTCAATAATGATTACTCTGACGCTCGCTCGCTCCTACTTTGATATTTCTCTACGCATCTTTCACACTCAAGCTATATGATATGTGATGATTGGAGTTGGAAAAAGTGGATGTAATTGTAAGTATATGCACATAGTAATTATGAATGTACACGTAATTCGCGCGTACTGCATAACATATAAATGCCATGCATGCCAAGGGCGATATAGTTATTATTACTACCTTTCTGCTCACCATTCCATTTTCAATTCTCATCCTTTAAGTCTTAAACTTTGAGGGAGCAGGCAATGTATTGTGCTTACATCGAGATTGCAGAGTCATCATCTGCGATTTACATGATAGGAGGATTCACATCGTAGATTAATGTATGAATGAATGTTTCACTACTCATTTGAAAATTCAAATGAGTACATGTTAGTCCTGAAATTGCTGAAAGTGTGTCTGTGTGTGTGGATGCATGCTGCCTCAAACCACTGTACATGATTAACTATGACAAATTGATTTTTGCTTGTGGTCCTCAATAATTTTCGAGTAAGGTGCTTCAGTTCTTACAGTACTTCAAGTCTGATATACTACTCTGATAACGTGGATTGGGATATGAAGGCAGATGCAAGCTCTCAAAAAGAATTTCGCTTTCCGTCCAACTTTGCATGCTTTAATACGGTGCGGTGTGGCGCCTTTATGCTACGCATTCTCTAAATTATGCAAAGTCTCTCTTAATTTTGAAAAGGGTCACGACCTGTCCAGTCATCATATCACAATGATTATAATTAAACACAATCATTTGCACCGTCAATATCATCATCATGCTACAGGACATATAGAAAAGACTGCATAGCAGAGATTGCACTGTAGCCTACGGTTGCTCGTCTCATCAGTTTATCCCAAATATTTCGATATGATTCCAAGAAATCCTCGAAGCACAGAGCATTACATTATTGTCTCGTAAACATTTCCTCCAGTGTCTGCTGGTTATCTGTCACTGACTTATTTTATTTCTTTCATAAGAGACAGCAGGACAGCAGACTTTTATTTGTATACGTACACGCACCGCTATATGCAACAGAGAGTGCCAAAATTTGAGCTGCTCAAGTGCTCCAATCTGCCCCTAAGTTATACCTTTTTACTTGTGTCTTTCTATAGAAAAATAAGGTACAATTCGAAATGCGAGAAGGAAAATTAGAATATAATTCTGTGCCACAGTCCAATGCACCGTGCCCCAAAATTATTTATTTGACACAGTGAAACCATCACAACTCATCATGCGCCGTCTATATTTGTTCTGTTGCACAATTCCTCCAACTCTCATCCCTCCTTCCAAAAAAGATGATTATGTTATTATTATTATACAATACTGGCAGAATATCCCATAATATGTACAAGACTCCTGATCTTTGCCTCGTTTTCCTCATCTCATTCATGAACTAATATTGTTATCGTGCATGAATGCATAGCTAATCAAATCAAAAAGGTGCAGTAACTTGCACCACGTAATAACGCTCACAAAAATTTATACCTGACTTGTGCTGCTGTTATGCTGGTGCATTACATGTCCGCAAGGAAGTAGTAAACAATTTAAGTGGAAAACCAGTTTATCCCCAATGCACGATGAATTTTTTTTCCTTTAATAGCGAAAGAGTCATCTCACTCATCTACATTTCTAAGGTATGTGGAAACGTGCTCGTTTGAATGTGTAATGTAATGGGCATAAAACAAAACTTCCTTACCAGCAAAATACAAAGCTAATGTGATCACCTCTTTGTACAACTTTAAAAAGCTTAACTTGACTCGACTGGTTATTGTCCTACTATATTAGTATTACACTTGCACCAAAGATATTATACTCTGTACTATGCCCACTGAGTCTGTATAATCCTATAAAATCATCACAATGTGATAACAGTCATAATAACAAAATGTACTAGACAGCGACTTGACTGTGATCTACTATAAAATGGTGATTTGCAGCTTCATTCATCAAACACAACTTTCCTCAATTGCATTTTAACACGTCAAGCTTTTGTGTACCTATTTAATGTCAACTTTGTTGTAATGCTTACCCATGTTTAAGTGCTTGTCGTTATATAACGACATCTCGTTATCTTTTATTTTTTCGTTTCTACCATCCTACGGTCGTTTCACGTGAGAGAACCAAGCACAAGACCCAAGTTGTATGATCTGTGAACGGTATTCCCGATGAAAGAAAAAGCGAAAAAATTGAGAGTGTGGTATATTGGTAATTGGTATATGGTGGTGACTGGGTGAGTTCACTTCTTTTCTCTCCTTGAACACACACACACATTTCATTCTCAGCTCTTATAAGTTCTCATTTCATCAAGACTCTCCTTTAAATGGGGAAAAATGGGATGGAAAAGAAACGTTAAACTTTGTCAAGACGGTTGAAAGAATGATATAA
This sequence comes from Sinodicranocentrus sp. ZH6, assembly GCA_027743935.1. Classification (NCBI taxonomy): domain Eukaryota; kingdom Metazoa; phylum Arthropoda; class Collembola; order Entomobryomorpha; family Entomobryidae; genus Sinodicranocentrus; species Sinodicranocentrus sp. ZH6. Next base: position 10,063 of record JAHZNA010000453.1, on the reverse strand, counting down.
AAAGTAGCGGAAATTGAATTAAATCTTAGAAAAAATGGTTTTGTCCGTCCATTATAAAGCGAGAAAAATCTCGCAAGCTCTTATATTGTCAATCACTCTTAGAACTATGAATACTTTAGCCAGCTCCTTTTCTTCACACTTGATGGTCATAATGATGAATTCATAGTGGGGGTGTCTATTGATTTCGAAAAATGCAGCATTATATTATTAGCATGAAACAGAGAGGAATTATAATGTTGGCTTTATCATGTTTTCAGTTGAGATTACAATTACAGAAAAAATAAGGAAGCGGTACAACTCTGCTGGTGGATTGCACTAGTGCTTTACATTTTACAAACATTATTTCTACACTCGACTGGCCTGGTCAAATGAGCAAATAGGTAAGTAGAAGCAGACTACTTTGGTAGATAAGCAAATGCCCATGATGGGTAAGTAAAGTAGTCAGGTTTGTTCACTCTTAATCTTTCCTTCTCGCTTTTCCCAATATTCAGCTTTTGAGAATTTGATCAGTGCTTATATTGCGCAGTGTACAAAAAATGGTTGTGGTGGTACACGCATGTAAATACATATAATATTGAAGTTGTTGTATGTAATCAGAGGAGAAGTAAGGTTTTGTTCAACTTTCGTTCCACCACTTTTAGAAGACTAACGTCGGTAAATGTGATTACTAGATAGATCTATGTTGCGTAGCGTATTTATTTTGTGAATTATTATGTACATATATGAGGACGTCGACAATGCACTTCCCCTCTTTTGCAAAATCTCTTCTGGTTTTTCTACCTTGCCTTTTTTTCTTCTCTTCATCACTATGACCGTCGGCTGCTGCTATTCTAATTTTTATTGTCTTGCCATGTGCGCTAAAAAGAGGTTTGTTTTTACATAATAACAAAACACATCTCTCGAGGAACGGCTTAAGATGAGAAGTGATTGCAAGATTGTTTTTAAATGAACACGATTAAAATTGAGCTTTTCACGAGTTGACACATGTGATGGGATTTTAATGGTAAACGTCAAGTTATGTTTTTTCAATGAATACATTGAAAGTAAAGGATGATGGGAGTATAACAACGCTCAAGAAAAGATTTCTATCAAGTGAGCGTAAATTCAAGTAAAAGTTTGATTTGCTTACCTTAAAACGGTTCAAAATGAATCTTGTTGTAAAGATGAGCGTTTTGCTTGTTTCGAGTTGTTGAAATCAAGATGTGAAAATGTTTTACTTCTTTCCACACTCAGGAAGTCTCGATTTAATTCATCACAATAAAATATTTTCACGCAATAAATGTGGTTGACGTGTAAAAGTTTCCCAATGTAAAACGGTTTCTCGGTCCTTTTCGAGGACAGCCTAGATTGATTGGCAAAAATGATGAGAAGGTAAAAAAGTGACTCCTTTACTCATGCGTACATAGATGCAATAAATGTGGTTCACGTGTAAAAGTTTCCCAATGTAAAACGGTTTCTCGGTCCTTTTCGAGGACAGCCTAGATTGATTGGCAAAAATGATGAGAAGGTAAAAAAGTGACTCCTTTATTCATGCGTACATAGATAGCGTCGTCAAGTCAAACGTAATTTACTGTAACATCCACAACGAAAAAGAGTCACCTTAGTGTCGTCGTCTATGACATTCTCTGAAACTACATCATTATCTAACAATTCAATACTATTCTTATCCCTGTTATTACCTACGCTCTACCCACCACTCCTGCTGATAGAAAGGTCACAAACATTGAATTGCTCGAGAAGTATTGAATTAGTGTGAAATTGTCTCACATTACAAGACATCAACTTTGATAAGATGAAAGGTTGAGAGGAATCAGAGTGCTGTTTTTGAGCTTGTTTTGTGAACTAATCTATTCAACAATAATATATAATTATTTAAAGAATCAACAATACACCCCAGTCCCTTTTCCTTTACAGTTTAATCACGATAAGGGAATGAGTCCGACTTAAATATAATTATCTAAGGTGACCAGCCTATACTCTCTACAAGTTCACTTCTCTTCAATCAAACACATATAATGCATTAATTAGTGACATAATAACCTTCTGATTTTCAAAATATGCATGTTACACGCTATCTTTATGGTATATAGGACTGGGATTATTTGGATGTGCGTATATAAAGGTATTATGTGACAATTACGCTTGTATGCAAACTAGTTGGATATTCTGTTGACGACTGTTCAAGGGATTAATCACCTTTCATGTTGGATAGGAACGTCTTCAACAGCAAATCACAGTAAATCAAAAAAATTATTTAAAAAAATTGAATAAACACACGCGTGCTTTAGTGCCTGCAATAATGCAATGTCAACATGAAATATGGGAAGTTCACGAGCTTTGTTCCCACGATGCGGTTTACGTCTTTTTTACGGGTAAGTTCATATCACTATATGTCGTCACAAGTTGTGGGTGTCTACTTAATCCTCGTTTACCTTGACAAGGGTTTTTTTACTTAAAAATAAAATATCAAAGTCAAATTTGTGAAGATATTACTTGAGTTACACAATAGTCCCTTTTCAGCAAAAGTATGCCTAAATCCTTTGTTTTTATTATTTATGGAAATTTTTCCCTTGCGCACGATCTAACATGTCAGATTTCGGTTAGTGGTCCACAAAAAATGGTTTCTCAAAACACTGAGCCACGAAATGTAGAGCAACAGTCACAGAACACGGTAAAGGTCCCTAACACTTCACTACATTGTTGATACTGACGTACTGCCAGCTTTAACAGTGTGCAACGAAGAAGAAGAGAGTGATTGCTGTCTGTATAAAATGATACAGCGGTGATAACAATGAAGATGTTGATGTGCGCTCAGGGAAAGATGAGAGCCAACTGAGGTGAAGCCAAGAATTTCAAAGTTAAAAGAAGAAAGCAAGGAGTAGTGTGCCAGTGCCTCTTCATTCACTTTTTTTTTCAAACTTGGTTTGTTAATAAACTGATAACCACCACACGAATACACGACTACACGATGCGTGGCGTTCCTTGTGCGAGTGAGGGTATGCGCTTATTGAAAGCAAAAGCGTTCTACGTAAAGTAAATTAGAATCGGAATTCGTATTCAGCTCGCCTGTCGCTACCTCTGAGGAACGAGCATTTTATTGCATTGTTGTAAAATGCTACACTCAGCATTACTGCCTTTCCTGCCTTCATCTCTGAATATATATGCCCACCATTGCATTGTTCCATTGCACTGATTGTTACCTCTCTATAATCATAATCCTGTATTGATGCACTTGAAGGAAGAAGGGAAAAAATTCACTTTTCATGTATATTATATGATGATGGTGTTTTATTGAGAAGGAACTTTGCCTGCTTTTGCATTCAACAATGTCCATCATTAGGTACATCATAGTGTATAATATATCAGTGTCAGTGAAGCCATGTATTTTTGAAGTCAACACATTTCGTTTTTTGTTTTTTTGTAGCTGAGGGATTGAGCGATGCGAATCCAAGGCGTCTACTGGGAACTACTCCAAGCTTGGGTTTAAGGAATATAAAACTAAAAAAGAGGAGTGTGTGTTCGATTTACAATCAGTCGTCCATTCATTCCAAAATATTTGTAGTAAGTTTTCTCCTATTCCTCATCTTTTATGAGTTGGGTGCCTCATGCTGTCATGACAATTTGCACATCCGGCACAACTATATAGTAAAGGACGAGTTATGTATGTTAACCTTGTTTTAAAACATCATTCTATAATATGACGTACAAATATAATTTAGCCTTCACACAATAAATTAGAAATATTAGATGGTACTTATGTATTTGTAGCCGAATTTACAGTTTTGTCATCAACCATCAACAACGTCTCAAATGTCCTCTAAATCTTACTTCAAGTGTCCTGGTGTCTTTGGTTGGGCGTGTAAAATAAATCCTTTTGTATTCCCCTAATTACCAATAATTGCCCTTTTTTATTGTGGAACAATAATATCAAAGTGCTTAATAGATCTTATCGCATATTGCGGCGCTAAAGTAGCAAAGCTTGTCATTAAGCCTCACTTACTTGGAAGAAAAAATATCTTTCAATTAAAAACGTCCGTGTGTTATACAATATGAAAACATGTTGTGCTCTATGAATTAATTGGTACGTCAAGTGAAATAATATTTTTGTAATTGCTGATCACGTGTCGTGATAAGTTGGCTGGACACTCATCTCTTTAATGTCTACAGGGTCAACTCGTGATAATTATGTAAGTTGACATAATGCATCAAAGACATCCTATATCTTGCTATTTCTAGCAAAAAAATCCATGAAAAATATTCAAGGGCATACATGATCGGTTAATATTGATAAGTAAAGCATTCCAATAGGGTATTATCAGTTTTCTATTCAGTATTTAATCTAACTTTGTAACTCACGTAGTGTAAATAAAGGGAAAGGCGGACATTTAACGATGACATAATAATAATCTTTTAATGAATGACCACAGTTTTTTCTACAACGACTCGTACTCAGCTATTAATACACGTCGTCACCATTATCCATTTGACAATTTAATAATCTCATTCAAATCCATAGCGTCCCCTCATTTCCAAAAAAGAATACAACTAACAATGGAGCATATAAATATGATATGAAATATGATGTGGTCATTTAGTTCATCTAACACAATGGTCCTATTTTTTACAAGAAACACTCCAGGAAAATGATATTCCCTCAATTGTTTTCTTGAATAAGTAGATACAAAAGGACGTGGACATGAAGCATCCGCTTAGAAGTTATGTAACATTAATTTCAGTTCAGAATAACAAATCGGCCATTGTTACAATTTCTTATGGCTGATAAAAGTTTAATCTTGATTTACACTGCTTATGGCTGAGTTTTAATGTAGAAAAAAATGGCTAATCTATAAAAAGAAATAGTTCACTCGAAAAGAATGAACACAAAAGATGATAAGACTCTCGTGAACGATATTAGCTCATTGAAATAATTATAATTGAATTATAAAGATTGAGCTCGGTTTCTCAAGCACTGCTCTGGCGTTTAAAGTTTTGAACGTATAAGAATGAAATATCCTTGTGTCACGCACATCGATCGAGATAGGAAAGTTACAACTTGTACACCTCCTCCATATTATGTGGAATGAAGTTATACGTAAGAAGATTGAAGATGAAGAATAACTTGATAAATAATGGAATGGATGAGTGGCCAAGCGAAACTCATAGTTTCTTTCTTTGCCGACTCATCATCATTTAACAATTTAAAAATACTTTTTACCCAGATAATTTGTTAAATTTTAGTGCAAAAGTGTATCATTTCTAAAAATGTTGATTCCTAGCTGATGAAATACTAGCATGAAAACACAGTTCAACTTTGGATATACACATCATCTATCAGAAAGCTGTGCAAAACGGTTTGAATTTGATTCTAACTTGCTATCCCTTTCTATCAAGTTTCTTTGTAGATAATTAAAATATATTTTTTGATTACTACTTACGATTACTACTTTGCTACTTGGCTAGCGAGTACCTGTCACTTTATAACTTTGTACTCTTATCGAGCTGCCTTGTGTCTTGCTTGGGTTAAGTAAAAAGTAACAAGCTTTTGCCCTCATACGTTCGAATACTAACATTGTTATTATTAAACATACAGATATATATTAGTGTCTCTGGTTTCAAAAATTCCAAATGTAAAATCATACAATAAAAAGTGTGTATTAATGTGAACATGTAGTAAAGGGGTACTACTCCCTCAAAACCTGGCCTTACGCCATAAAATCCAATTCATTTTTCTACATCCTCGAAAAAATCTCAAAAACTTATTGACAATGAGTTAATAAGAGCTTCCAACGCGAGGTAGGAAGAAGTGTGTAAAACTTGGAGCAAAAAACAGGTAAGAGTGTAATTAATCAGGATGTTGCTTGTAGGAAAAAATGCGTGAGTGTGGTTTAAGATTTTTTTGTATCCCCACGTTTTATGATGATGAACAGAATATATATATATATAAGCTTTTATTGTATTGTGCACAAATATTTTCTCTTCTTGATCCACCCATCTTCCTGGTTCAACCCTTGTAATTTTCACTTTCAATTTGCTACACAAGACTCTGAGGAGGTGAGTGGCACACGTTTGAATCATGTTCTTTGGGACCTTCGAGCAAAATTTATTAGAGTAGGGATGTGAATGTCATGCCATGCCATATATTACGCTTATTTCAAAAGACAAGTAATTCACATGTGTGCGTATACTTGTACAATTTTTGCATATTGTTATGCGTTATTATTTTAACAAATTATCATGTATTTATGATGATGTCTGTAAATGCATACCTTGATACTGATGATATTAAGGTCCTCGCGAGAAAATTCATGGTTTTTGAGTAATTTTCGTACATCATCAGATTGTCAGTGGGTTTTATTAAATGCGTGTATCAAGTCCCGTTTTGTGAATGCAGACGAGAAAAATGTCAAAATAGACCACACTTGAATTGATCTGTTAACATATCAATGAGCAGAGACGCTGTATGTGGTTTTTCTGATTGTGTTGTAATTGCAATTGCAATTGTAATTGTAAACGCACATAACTTGATCTTCATGTTGATGAAGGAACAGCATTGTTCTTCAAAAAATTTGTATTTGCATGGCTGCACAATTGCACATCTCAATTTCAATTTTGATAACGATGCATCATTCATAAGAAAATATTGCCATATATTTGCTATCCATGCTGTCATCTGGATCAGTTGCTTTCGAGTAGAATATATTATCAAGGTTCAGTTTTACATGAAGCCTGGGTGAAGGTACTCCGTCAACCTTTAATGACCTTCGTTGCATATAATACTAGGACAGTTGTAGGCACAATATAGGAGAACTTAATGATTGTAAACCACCAACAGCTAGCCCAACAAATTTTTCAAACTTTGCGTAACTCGGGCTTGGCTATTGAGTCATGAAAGTCTGAGACCGTGCAAGTTATAGTCAGCTTACCAGCTATCACGAACCAAGCAAAGGGTTTATCCCCATCATAGTTTGCAATCGATCATTGTGGTTTAAATTGCTAACCTGCCCACCAACCATCCAAGCTATAAAGCCAACGATTTTTATACACAAGAATGTTTTGTGACGATTAAGATAAATCTGCGACAATAATCTTGTGGCTCACTGTTACCATTTTGCTCACATGGAGAGTACACAAGACAAGTAGCAATTTATCTGTCTACTCCATTCCATTATTGCTTAGTGCGTTATGAGTGGATTCTATTGTTGTGCAATTCTTATGATCCCATATGAAGCTAATGGAAATATAGAGTTTGTGAATTGGCAGTAGAGCACACTTTATTCCCTTTTAATGGCGTTATTCATTAATACGATTGGATATGAGTAAACGAAAAAAGTCAAGTTTCGCAATATTCCTCGTCTGAAAGCTTCCTTTGTTGACTTTCTACAGCATCATCACATCACACATGGATCTTCAGTAATGTTTGTCCGGAGAATGGAGTGAGTGGAGTGAAGCTTTGAAGTGAGTCAATATTTTTGACTTTATATTCATTCTCGTGATTGTGTGCTTCTACTCTTACTTGCAAGTATCAATTTCAAGGGAGATAAAATTAATTGTAGAGAGAGAGAGAGAGTGTGTGTGTGTTGTTTGTTTTTGATATAAAATAAGAACTGCAATTCGTCCCAGATTAAGAGCATTATGAGCAAATCCCTGCGAGGTGCTTGAGTACCGCTTATTTTCGGTTGGTAAATGACGTTGACCTGTCGCTAGGAGCTTCATAAGACTGTAAGCAAAGTTGGAAAAAAATGTTATCCTTAAAAAGAAGAACATCATTCCTCAAAGATATGAGGATAGGAGGATAGATAAATGCAATATGTAGTTCACCATAATTCCCTAGATCGTATTCATATCTTATTTAGTGATTATATATTATGCGTAAGTTTTGATCGCTGTGGATGATGATTTTGATGATGACGATGTAATAATAATAGCAGCGGAGATATTACACAATGACTTGTACAGGTACATTCAAATATATGCACACATTCTGCTACCACTTGACTAATCACAACAAAGGCCCATGATGAACAGGAGAGAGACAAGATGAGTTAAGTAAACTATTGAAAACGTTCGAAAGATGACCGCACGAAAACGTAAGACAATGGTAATGTCGGATGGTGATGGTACTTGGTACATCTGTCTGTACGTTGCTATTCCTAACGATGATAATGATGATGATGAAATAATGGATCCCTTGCCAAGCACGAATGAAACAATGGAATTATATAAAAATCCATGAATGAATGAAAGACATTCTTTTAATCTCTTGTTTAGACAAAACAAAGCGCAGCCCTCCTCATTTCCATTGATTTAATGCTTTGAGAGTGGAAAAAAGGTTTGAGAATGCTCGTTGAATTGTAGAGAGGATTGCCGATTGCAGGGAAGTCTACGAAATTGGGTGGATGCGCAAAGTTAAAGATGTTTGTTCTATTATTGGCAAATAAAAGCTGGTCTTCATCTACGGGATAATGAATTTATAGCAGAACCTTTTCTTCTTCTTCCAAGACATACCTCTGAATGAACAATTGCACCCTATTATCATTTAACATTACACTTGTTCTTTCTTAAACATCCGAACAAGGGCCATGGTCAGTCATTTAGTTTTCGAAACAAGAACATGATCCATTCAGTCGTCACAACTTAATTCAAAGTGACAGGGTGAAGTAGTCATGTAGCAGGGAAAAGTCTCAATTATTGGATGGGCGAATAGGTAATTGCATGTCGGTGTCAACGTCAGCTCAGCAATCAAAATATTTCTCGCAATCATTCTACAAAGAATTTTTGACAGTATTAATAAAAGAATAAAATCTCGAATGCAAGTTACATCAAGGTTACAAGCAACACCTGAATTACTTAAGCGCAAAAGCAAAACGAATCTTTCGGGATTACATCGCGTTTTCTTTCACATAATCTTCGCTTCATTCATTCAAGTGCAAGTGGACCCATTGATTGTCCGTTGGAGGTAATAAAACTGGCAAATAAATTTCTAATCATTTCTAATGATCCCTAATGAGCTTCACCTTTGCTTTTGTAATTAGCTGTAATTCAAATATTTTCGCACTTGTATCAACTCCCACAACAAGAAGAACGTCAGGCGGCCGTCTGCCGACGGGATGCGATGTCGTAGGAAAAAAATGGCTAAATGTTAAGTGAACGTACTACTACGTATGCGGATGAAAGGGACGTTATATAATAATGTGTATTAGTTGAGTAGTAAGCAATAAAATTGAAATTGACAGGAGAATGCTTCTTGATCTTTGTTTTTCATTACTGCACACATACGGGCGTACAAGTAGCGCATAACGGCGAAGAGGATGATATTGAATATTATGATGATATACAACAGAGGCTCTTCTCTACGCCACCTAAAGCGTTGATGAAATGCCGTTGATTATGCAGTACGGAATAAAATGATTTATGGTTTGCTAGTTTTTACCTTGTGGGTTCTTGAGGCTGTGGTGGTGAAAAATATACACTTGGCCGTCACATATGTTCTGAAGCTATTATTCACATTGATGCAGATGACATCTTGAAGCAATCATCGTTGTATTTTTTATCATAATTCAATTGCATACATCCTCACAGGAGTGGACATTAACTTACTTTCATGAACACTGAGATGTCGGTTAGTTATTTCTCGAAACTGGGTTTAAAACAAAAAGTACAAAGGTAAAATTCTGCTCTAATGATATTAGAAAAGTAATTTGATAATTAAAACTTTTTTGTATTATAATATTTCCTTTCAGCAAGCTTTACACGGCTGTGTGAAAAGTGTACACGGTATAATTTGTCACCTTTTTGTTAAAGGCTGCTTTGGCAAAGCCTTTATTGTGTTGCTGCTGAAAATCAAAACGCGTCGTGTAATCGTACGGCGTACGATGTAAGATTTTCAGCTGATATGCATAATGCAAATGCATAATAAAATATCTAGGCCACGCAATACTTTTACGTTCTACCTATTACATGTATTACAGTTTGAACAATGTAAATAAGACAGGGTGGTTTTTTGACGCTGACTTTATTTTGGTGTATGACCAAAAAAAGATCTCACTAGTATCTAAGGCCACTT
>JAHZNA010000452.1:0-36110 GCA_027743935.1 Sinodicranocentrus sp. ZH6 | reverse complement strand
GACAATTTAAGCATGACAAAGCAATACGGATACAAAGCCAAATGCATAACTAGGATTACGAAATCATCGATAAGGCAGGAGTTGATAAGGTTGTTCAGTTCTTTGCACCAGTTGAAAAGCGGAAACAATATTACAGAGGCAAAGGATCAGCAAATTCTTCATTGTGTAGAGTACAGTGGGATAGAGAGAAGCGAATGTGTAAGAAGCAGAGACCCGGGTGTGTGTGAAAGGAAGCGAGCATATATGACCATACACACATGAGGATACATACCAAACCAACCTAATAGGGAGAATTTGATGTGCACATGGCATCATGGCACGTCTCCGTATCGCATTCTCAGAGCTAATGGACAGCGTCGCTCTTAAAGAAGATAGAAGAAATTCTTGTCTTTAATTAAAGTCAATATATCTATATATAGGCATTAATAGCAAACATTTGTCAAATTCAAGCATTTCATACTGTGCAACTGTTTACTTTCCTGAGCCTTTCGTAAAACTGAGAGAAAAAACCAATTTAAAATTTTCAAATAACCCTCCTGAATTAAAGATGAAGACACTAAAGCACAGCAACTGGTTCATGGTAGAGTAGAGCGCACATGTAAAAACATGTGGTATCAAATATCAAGGCAACTCTGTCGTACTGTTGACTGTAAACAAGAAGTTGTTCGACCATGAACAGCCATATTGAAAATAACTTGAAATTGAAGAATCCGAAGGACAAAACACAATTCATTGTTACTACATGGGATATTTTTAGGTTGATTTGGCGAATGGAATTGCAATCGAAGTAATTTTGTCTTTTGGACAACTTTCTTCTTGTGAACTTTCTACTGTGAATGGAAATGCTTAGAAACTCATCGGAACCCAATGTAGGTTTTCATTTCTGATTGGCTGGGCTCATTGTGTTCCAATGTGACTCTATTCATGGAAATTGAAACAGAAAACGAAAGTTTCGAGGATGCTCCGTGGTTTCATTCAAAATGATATTGTACAATCATAGACTTCACTTGATGAAAATATCTGACTTGTGTTTATAAATATACTCGTCTTTTGTACTATTACCAATAATCCAATACGAAAATGTTAATTTAAAATGCAATGTTTAAAAGGGCTTCAGAATTGGCTTACATATCTAAATTAAATGGATGTACGTACTTAGGCTTTACAATGGGAAGAAAATCTTCATTTAATGATCTTATTCTCAGATGACGTCATACAACTGCTGAAACATTGTAAATGTTTAATTTTACAAGACGGCAAGTATATTCTGTACAGAAGAAGCTACAGTCTCCAGTTTAAGGTGTAGTCTTCTCCAAACTCTGATTTTATTACTACTTCAATCCCTGTAAAAATTAAGATTTCATTAACTATCACTCACTCCAACGCGATTGCATTTGAATTATTGCCTTTCACATAAAAATTCAGCACGACAAGAGGATTTGTATTAACTATAAAATGAAAAAAGTTTCTGAGTACGGTAACCTAACTCTTCTACTCTTAGAACGTAGCTCTATTGGTGACAGAAATGAATAAAAAGAATGACAGAAAAGCTATGCATTTTACTCAAGGACTGCAAAACCCATTTATTTTATCTCATTGCAAAGGAGAAAGGTAACATGGAGAAAGCAAAGAGAATACTTTCTCATGGAAGAAAGCTCTTTGAACACCGTGAATCTGTCCTTAAGCAAGCATCTCCGGAGCCGAGAAAACCACACAGGTCTGGTGTGAAGCAGAGTTTCTTCCTTGGTAATTTAATATGTCTTGGGAAAACGTCATTTTCTTCTTGCCTAGCTAGATAATTTATTCGGTTCTTTGGGCTGAGAAAGATATCCTAAATACACAACGACTCATTTCTTTTCCTTTTCATGTTCCGTTTATTAAGCTGAACTATTACGCGTGGATAGGTGTTTGAGATTATTCACAGTTGGTCAAAGAGAGTAAAGTAATACCGGTAATTAAGTTGGAAGGAAAAGTGGTCATTTGCCCATGGATTTTGTGTACCAGCTGGAAGATTAGTTAGATTATATTGAAAAGATTCCTATCATTTGGCATACTTTGTTTATTCGGAATAAATAACGTTCAGAGTTCAGATTTATTCAGTTGAAGGTTTAATTTTTGGGCACTTCGTATCTTACCAATACCCTCAAGCCCAGAAACCTACATTCATCAAACCCCCAAAATACTCTACAATATCGTCAGTTATCTTTACCTGGTTTTTAGTTCATAACCAAATTACTCCCGTAGGGCTATATTACATGCTATTAAAGAAATTGTCTAACATCGCAGAGATTGCTCTCATCATAGTTGACATACCTAATACGATTGCAGAACTTACAGTCAAAAATGATTTAATGAAATGACATGGTTGACTGTTTACTTACAAAAGTCACTCTTTTATTACCTGCAGCATCTATCTACCCATTCATTTTCATTTTTTCTATGAATTATAAATGAGATCACTATATGAATTATGCCTAAAAACTTGCTTCAGGTTACTACATACCCACGTCAGGGGAAAATTGAGACAACACAAGTAGCCCCTTCCAAGTATTTCTCGGTTTGCGTTTACATGGTACTCAACACAGCCCAAGGTTATCATTATTCCAATGAAATCTTCACGACATGTAAAAAAATAGAATTTCCTTCCGGCACACGCAGCGTAATATAATCAAATGCAGACACTTGGCATCCAACAGTAAATCATATGTGCTCTCTTTGTGCTTTCGTTCCTCTTGAGTTTTCAGACAGTTAACTTCCTTTACAATGTGCACATGTTTACTTACTTACTACCCAAACCCAAAAATGCACTCCATGATTTTATAATGCTAAAGAGGAATTTGATTAGGGATGTAAGTAAGTTAGTCCTCTTTCCACGTTTCCACATTGACTTTGAGATTGTATACCGTCTTCACAGCCTGCTGGTGGTGACACATAACTAGCCACTTTTCCTTTCTTTATGCTTATTACAATCCAATCCAATGTTTACACAAGTACTCTAGTTTTTGCCAGGAAAAAAATGTATACTTAACCCACGGTCTCTGAATACTGATATGGAGCACTTGTTGGGCATTTTCATTTTGTCAATGATACCATACGCCACTGTTGCTCCTTTTTTCATCGTGTCTATCACAGCTACAGCTGCTTGAAGACGAGAAGTGAATTGAAATTGACTCATGTTTTTTCTTCTCATTCTGATTTTCCCTCTCCACTTCAGTGTCGAAATGTATACGTACCTAATAGGTTATGTATGTGCGGACGCAGACCAATGTACACTGTTATTTTTGGCACTTGTCAACCACACGGAAAGAATGTACGTTTTTTATGTCTGGGTGGTGCCAGCAAAGGCACTAGCTGAACATTTTATATTTTCGAACGAGTCAAATCGTGCACTGAACACAATATCAGAGAAGCATATGCTCGTGTGTATATAAGTAGGTATACTGTAGAGTCGAATGTAAAAACGTTAAATATGTTTGCCAAGTTTATCAAGGAGCTCGAAGCCTGTTTGAAGTTCGCAGTGCGTCACCAATAATGGGACAAGAGTAGATGGATGTAATATTTAAGAGGGGCATAACATTACTTACCCAACGGGTCGTTTGCTCGTTCGTTTGTTCTCGGAGGAGGAACTTTTATCAGTCAGTGGTAATAATGTAGATGCGTGATGTGCCATGTACAATTACACGGTTGAAATTAGCCATCTCTATTTTGCCATGTAATTTAGCAAAGTTCTCTCGAAATTGTTGACAGTTTTTGTTCTGCTTTTGTCGCTCAAAGGGAAAATGACCTGAATTTATGATCCTCTGAGTGGGGGTAATCAAATGAAGTTGTTTCTCTTCGAAAACTATGAGGCAACGCCGCTGGTTACATTGCAAGATTAAACTTTGATTTGATAGTACTTTGTATGTACGACTTCTGACGTGGTAGGGTAATTTTTATGCAACAGGTATTACAAATTAAAAATTAAATGTTGCTGTCTTTGAGCCTACAAGGACACACCCGACACAGGCGTTGCCGCATTTGAAGTGTTGCGTTGTGGTACGGTGGCACGTGACATCATCATAAATTTTGAACCCTTATGCCAGGCTGACCCCGCATTAAAGTCTATTTTCGTAGACTAAGGATTACAATCTATTTAGCTGTAAAACACCCATGATTGTAGGAATATATGCATTTATCCAATGAAACATAATGAGGTTATTCGTAGAAAGACGTGATACCATTTTGTTTTTATGTGAATCCAACTTACGATTAGAATGAAAATGCCCAAGAGATACGTTCTGTGATATTCTACGCAATATAGTATCAAACCACTCCCGAGGATTACTCAACTGTTGCCAAAAAAGACTCTAACCAGAATGTTTCTATTTTCCTCCCTGTAAAATCCTTTTTTAAGCATATTCTTTTCCAAATATTCATATGCATATTATCCCTGTCAGCCGCGCAAAACTAAGTAAGTAAGTTTATTTAACCCAGACAAAGTGAATGAAGATTATAGCCGAAAGGATTTCTCTCTGGATACGCACAAAATGTTTACGTGAGCTCATAAAACCGCTCCCTATTAAATAGGATAAATGAGCTGGAGCAGTCTGTGTGAATCTCCTATACTTCCAGCGCTATTCATTCTACTTAAAAATCAACCGACCTAGATTTCTCTCTAGTGTACCTGGCTTCGCTTACAATATTCCACAGATTTGCTGCCAACACAAGCAATTACCCGAATTTCGACAAACTTACAAAGAAAATCCCTTTGGCGAAAAGTGCGTAAAGTTTTTAGATACTTTTCGTAAATGTCGGAGTTAATTCTATGGGATATTTTATACAAGTCTTTGCTCATTATACGTTTCCTCGATTCTTTGCTAAGATCCAAGATTCATGAGAATATCCTAAAGAACATTGAAAAAAACTTGGTAAGGAATAGGGATAACTTTCGAATATCATTTTCAAATAAACTTTTTAGCGCGTCATTCAGTACTTAAAAGTTGTTTTTCAAGATATTTAATCCCGAGTTATTATACTAATGATACTCGAACATTTCAAGGATGTTACTCTGATTTGATTATTAAAACTAGAGAAGAACCCAAATAATATGGATAGTTTTCTGCATTGTTAGTTTTTCATGATAAAGAACTGGAAAAGGATATTCCGTAGGCAAGTGAAAATCAGGTACTTTTTGGTTTTCACCTCCACCAACGTGCATCATATTCCTAGAAAAGCAATATACACTGAGAAGAGCACATTCTTTCCCTCAATTACCTCTAAATTATACTCGACTACTCTTGCCTTTGTGTATTATATTGTGATTGAAAGTAATCAAGATTTGTATCGAAGTAGCCAGGGGAGAAAGTCAATTTATCTCTCTGTTTCTGAAAACCTATGTTTTAGATGTGTTTCCCGTGTTTCTTTTACCAAAGTCAAATACCCAACCACTTCATCCCTGGAACGTTCCCAGTTCAACTTAAACACTTTCTCCCCAGGATCCCGTTACACACAGGTTCACATTTCTCCAGATAAGATTGAGCATCTTCCATAAAGGAAAAGATTGAATAGCGAAACAAACCTAAAAACACACCCGTGACATAGATTTTTTCTGCTTTTAAGGAAAATCAACTAGATCCTTCCTGTCGAGTGTGCAGTAACCAGTTTTAAGAGGCAATCTTAGGTTACGAATAAGTTCTCCCTTTAAGAAAATAATTGCCTTTGACTTGGACTCCCTCCTTGCTCAGACATAATCCCTGGTGGACGATAAAGGCTTCTGATTTCAGTATCAAGCAGAAACACTACCGCATGCCGGTGCGGTCCAAACTACGAAAAAGAAATACTTAACTTCATCAGCAGAGTAAAAAGACAGAAGGATATATCGTAAGGGAGCAAGTAGACTTTCAAAACTAAAATCTCTCGTTACCATTGTTTTCTCTATGTACAACGATTTTTCTTTTCGTGACCGGCGAAACATGAAAATGAAGAAAGGACAATATATTTGGTATTTTTTATAACCATATAAAATCCAATGCAGCATACAATGTCCTTATGTTGTCATACCTTGCAGCTGTGCACAATCAATTTTCTTTTCCTTCAGGGATATCATGTCGACATATGTGTGCGGGATGGTGTTCTTCGGTGCACTTATTGAGAGTATTGAGACAACAAAGAGAAAATGCTAGGGACATGCAACGCAACGCTTTTCAGTAGTTCAAGTATTTTCCCTTCATTCTTAGAAAAATCTATTATGGTCTTTGATATCCATTGTATAACCAGGGATATACAAGAATATAGACGATTCCACTAAAAAAAGTCAGCGTACGTTACGTCAAGAAATAAAACTATTTCATTGAAACTTGTAAGGAACAACATCACCGTCGACAAAACAGACAGACAGTGAGATTTTTTTTTCTTCTTCTTTTGGTGTCTAAGTGTCTATGTGTGTAAAGTTGAGATGTTGCTTTCGCTTTTACAAGCGTAACATGTCTGTGTGATTTCCTTTTAAATTCTTTAGCTTTCTTTTTTTCCCTCTCCGTCTTTCAATTAACTTACGTAAATAACTGATATGTGTTTACAATGAGAAAGGAATTCGACGGAGGATAGAAATCTAGCGGGAGATACAACTTCATCTAAGAATACAACATGGTTAGTGGTTAGCAACAAAAACCGCACTAAAAATACAAGCAAGCTGTGCATAGTCACGTAATTTACTATACCACACTTGCAATTATAGAATATGACGTAGAAAGAGTATTTACTTTAGAGAGTAGAAAGAAAAGTAAAAAAAAGTTTGTTTGTATTTACGTTCCATTATGAAAGAGATTGCATCTCTTATTTTTAAATGGACAGGATTTCGCAACAGATGCGAGGAGAAAGGGTTCGAAAGAATGAGAGAGGGTGTTTCAGAGCATGAATTAAATTGAAATGTCACTAGTAAGATTTGTCTTTTAGAGTCAGCTGTCGGTACATTTTTTTGGGGGAAGGATGCGTGGTTACACGCCCAGACATAGATGCGAGTATAGAAACGTCATAAATTGAAGTCGATTTCCCAGCTCAAGTCTTTTTCCCCACTTTATGAAAGATATAAAGAGGTTAACAGGGCAGGGGAAGTGTGGGTTAGACAATGCAACAAAAAATGGTATACGTAGCAGAAAAGAATGTCATTTTGTGTCCACCGCACAAATTCACTTCCACAATGTATATTCTTTGATTTCATTCTCATGTTTCTGAAACATTTATAAAAATCAGATCAAACTTTTTCTCCAACAAATTCTTCAATTCCTCTATCCATAAAAACCGCTTATGATATTACAAACAGTAAAGGAGGAAAAAACTCTTAACCATTTTGTATCTGCAACAGTGAAGAAGTTTCAGATTACTTTAATACTTTATGTGCTTCACGCACTCCGGCTCTCTTTTTGTGCGTGAGGAGAGAGGACAATGATAGCCTCAGAGCTTACGCACCACTACGCATAGAACCACTTAAAGAAAACTTTTTTCTCTTTATACGACACGATAACAGCAGTTGAGTGAACAAGTGGCTCTCACTGCAAGTGACACGGGGTGAGCCCGCAACAACGAAAAAGCATTTGGAATATCTGCGTCATCTTTTTTAGAGTGGGAAGCCAGCTCCAAAAATATCTCTCGTAAAAACGTTCATGGCGTCTTCAATGTTTGAAACAAACAAAAGGCTAATTCACGAGTGAAAATGGGCATTCCCCTGTATATCTTTTATTTCCTCGAGACAAGTACAATTATTACGACAAACTTTGAGAAATCTTTGTGGTGAATACCACCAACCGTTTCCGGATGCGTATTTCATATTTCTATATATCAAGCGGAATGTCCTGCCACCCCACAATGACATTGACTTCCGTCACGCCGCCTTTTTACATGATAGCTTCAGGCTTACTTGACGTTTTTACTGTACAAACAATTCTCCACCTCGGGAACAAGCGAAGCCACAAGCTAGTGGTATTTTCCGTTTTATCCAGAGGAGCCTCCGACTTCTAGGGAGTTTTCTTATCGTGACGTGACCCGTTATATGCACGTGTGTGATATTTTATACTGCCTCTATAACCCCTACTACCATCATATTGGTCATCATCATAATAATCATTATTGTTATTACGACGACAATTGTACTCCTTCCAGTGTCCCTCCTCTTTTCTGGATGTAGTAGATTTTTTATACCGTTTTCCCCTCCAACCAAAGCCGGAAACTACTTTGTTCATATCTACATAGAACGTCCTTTAGTTACAGAGTGTGTGGTGGGGGCGAAGGGATGGAAAGCGAGAAGCAATTCTTTTTGTCAGCTTTGCCTGATTTTGACAAGAATTATAAGTGTCATAAAAATCTTTTTCCTCCTCTTTTTCCCCACTTATTTGTTCCTTTTGTTCTACTCCCGTCATCAGTCCTGGATAGGGCCAATGCACACGAGTAACAAATGTCCGTATATTTTTGTGGATATGTGCCCCTCTGGACTAACTCGAGTTTTTTTGTCCTCATTCTTCCAGCGGTGGCGGCGGACATAATAGCAAGGAGATGACCAGCACCGAGGCATTTTTGGCGTTGGGAGCACTATTATTTGGAACTATTGTGTGGAATGAATAGAACCCTTGCCCTTTAATATTATGGAATCGATATATAATACGAGAAGGAAAGCAATATATTTTTAGAAGTTTCCTTATCAGATGCTGCAGCGCAAGGAAATGTATACATGTATGGGCATATACGCACATCTCAAGATAATAAAATAAATGTGGGAAGAAAAAACGCTTTTTGAGGTTTCCGTCGTCCTGCTGCTGTTGCATTGCTCACTTGACTGTTACAGTCCCCTTTCCGTTACTCGTACACCGTGACTCTTTATGTAAAGATGTGGGATAGAAAAGAGTAAGTTTCCGAAGTGGTATGAAAGGAATGAGTGGATGGTCAGAGACATTTCAAGGGATGAAGAGACCCAAGAGAAAAGTCGCGAATACTGGGAAAAGGAGGACGTCACACACTTGAACACGTGGAAGCATCTTTGTGGTCATAGCCACTTTCTTTTTCACACTTATTGCCTTTTCCTCCTGATTCGATTCCCTCAACTCCTTTAAAATCAGTTCGGGGTGGAAAGGTTGAGAAAAAAGTCTATAAAGGAGGAATAAAGAGTGTTGGAGAATGTCATTAGAATGATATAGCGAAATTTTCTTCAGACGTCGTAGTTTTAGAGAGAAAATGGAAGTTACCGCGATCTAGTCCACTTTTGATTTATTCATTTGGAATAGGACTTATTGAGGGTGGCCAAGTGGTAGTATGCTTCAGAAGGATGAGATTCTTTTAGAAATATTTTCTTATAATGGCTTTTCAATAAAGGGTTTCCACAGTGTGGAATTGACAGAGGGGTTCCAAAATGTGATTTGAGATGAATGGAGCTCGTTTATTAAAGAACAAGGTGTAGTAGTGATGGAGGTAGATGTGCCAGGGAAAGTGGGTAGATTGGGAAACTGAATTGAAAATGGAGGCATGAAAGACCGATTCGAGATACGTTTCATAAAAATGATAAGGTTTAAAAATTAAATAAATCGATCAATTGATTATCAGATAAAATTATGTGAGGTGTGTCAGATTCATGTGAAAAGACATGAGTAAAATCATGATTATGCTGCACAGTGCACAGACCGATACAAAAATTTATTCTAGCGAAATCTATAAAAAACAGAAATACCCCATCTGCATTCTCAGCATTGCTTGCAACTCTCAACATTTCGACAACTTGTACCAAACCTAACAAATTTTCACTTTTCACCATAAAACAGTTGTAGACAAGTTGTTTCACAAAATGTTTGAAGTGATTTCGTAGAAATAATGAGTAGCAAAACATTTTGGAACTTTAGTTGGAGGTGTAAATCATACTTTCATAATAATACACTCATGGAAGTCTGGAAATTTCTGGAAATAAATTGCAAACATAATTTCCGTTGAAGAAATGTGCTGCTGAACTATTTTAGTTGTGCTCAAAATAGACATAAAGCATCATTTAGGCCAAAATAGTAAGGTATCTTTTAGGTACATTTTTGAAGAACCAATAACACACATATTTCCAAACTCCTACATATGCAAATGATGCTGTTCGAAATTACATCCTGAACAATTTCCTCGTCTTTCCCATATCCTACATTTCACAACATCAATACAAAATGCATTATAGAGCGTATTTCCTCAATAATTGAAAGTAATATAAGCCTTCTCCAGCAATTTATAGGAGCACAGACGTATTTCAACAAAACCCTCTAAAGATGTCATTATTCCGTAGGAAATCTGCTAGGAAATTCCATTACTTCGATCTTTCACATATTCCTAGACTCTACTACAGAGAAAGAGGATTTACAGAATAGAAATGAAAGTCATCAGAGAAGCGTAATAATAAAAAGGGAGCGCTCAATGAGAACGGAAGCGTTTAGCCTAATGCAAGAATCTTCTTAAGCTTGTTTTCAATTTGAACAATATAGAGAAGTATTTTTGGTAACATACACCCAAAAAGGTATATATTTTCACTTAGATCCGTACTCACTTTTGATTCCACTAGTTGTGCCTAATATCCTTCTGAAATGAGTCTGGAGTTGAGTCCCCTTCGATTTTTTGACGTTTGCATTGAGAATGGAAATTTAAAAAAAAGGGGAAAATCTCTTTCGAACGCTTACTTCTTATATGGTGATGGTAATAATGATGGCCTTTCAAGTATTACGTGACTTTTGATGCAGCCACACACACATATTTCCGTGCTTTGTCTGTAAGTTAGCAGCCAGTTTTTTTTACTAGAACGAATTCGTCCAAGCGTGTTTCATCAAAAAATGTGTTTTCGGTATCGATGAGAGTTCTTACTAGTTTCTCTCTCGCCTTCTTGGGAAGATAATGGGGATAGTGATGATGATGATAGTAGATTTGAATCAAACTGGCAGAAACTCATTTCCGGCTGACTTTTGTCTCATTTTTACCCCAACATGTGGGAAACAGATCCTATAGCGGGTTTTATATTTCGACATTGTTGACTGGTCAAACGCAAGTAACTTTTGTTTTAACTGGTCGTGAGCTGTTTCTGGTCTGTAGATGAAAGTTGTCGGGGATAGCCGTTCAAAGTAAAAATATAGCTTTCACTGATTGACTAATGTGCGTACACAGAGAGTGGTCAGGAGTAGACGACCAAGTCAGGAAGGAAATAGGTTATCACGTGACCTATTAATCAGAAGCAAATACATAAACTCAGTGCTCTCATTTTGGTGTGAAGTGAGTAAACAAGTAGTAATTTTTAGAGGAGAAAGTTGGACCTGTCTGGTGTTGGCAGTTTGAGGTCCAATTAGTCTATTTGGTATCTGTTTATTCAATCAATAATGGGGGAAAAAGTTTCTGAATAAATTTCGGCAGATAAAGTGAAAGTTGGTAATTTTCACGTATATATGTGAATACACGATTTCACTCGACATTTTTAGCCTAGAATGGCATGATAAACTTTTTGAGAATAATTTTTCACTGACGTCATATGCTGCTTCCCATGAGTAAGCTTTTATGACAGGATTGATCTTCGCTTCTTAAAAGTATTTTTGACGTGTAGTGCCCCACAATCCCACAAGAGATATTGTGTGACGAGGATGCAGGACGGCATCTTTTTATGTTGTATAGTCTGGCGCCCTTGATCTTTCACATTGACTGACAATAACAAGCGTCTGGAGCAATGCTTTATGTTCAAGTTGTACAAGCTCTTTAACATGCATTTTTCTCTGCAAAATGTCATTTATTTTACAAGGTCAATGATATTTATCCTTGATGAAAAAGGTTTACAACTACAACATAAATGCAAAATATTATAATTCCTGCACGATCCAGCGAGATTTTAGGATTTTGGGGACAGAATTGATCCTTGTATAACTCCATTATTTGTCCTATAAAAACATGCTATGTGAAACCACGCATCAAATTTCAACCGTGTGTTCGCGAAAACAGGAAACACTTCTATTGCCATACAAATATGATTTCTCTATTTAGAATTTAGTAACATGAGCCACATGGCTGAAAATGTGCTGTGATTATCAACGCACTTCATTAAATCATAATAAATGCCTGTCTCAAAACAGTCCATGTTGAGCCATCATTAATACCCAATTAATGACACATATGACAGCCAGCTTAGACGTAGCTCTTCGGCAAGAAGTAAAATGGCGTGGTGGAAGAAAGGTGGTATATGATGATGATGATGTAGTAGAACAAGGACTCATTTCTTCAAGTAATTATTTTTGGATTATGAGTACGTATCAAAGTATTAAATTTCTCCGCTTAAAGCGTTTTTGGAATGAGTAAAAGATTGTAACAATTTGTTCAAGTTTGGCAAATGTTTCAGGCAGAAAACAAAGGTTTGTGAAATTCTCAGAAATCAGAGTATAGCCTCAGTCTCAATCTCAGAGAATTTTCTCTATAGTGGAATATATTAGATAATTAGTGACTAATGAAGTTCCAGGGCAGCGCGCAAAACATTTTTAATAGGGGTCTGTAGCTCACGTGTTAATTATTAAGTTTTCGGGCAGGATTACCAAATTTTGTGAATTGTTCAACTTATGCGGGATCGTCAAGGATGAAATCCCATGTAATGAAATTCTCTAGGAATGTAATTTTTATTAGCTGTACTTATACAGCGTAATTAAACCCGAGTGTAGTTAAAACCAATTTATGGGAAATATCGTACTTCACTTTTTTAGCACTTTTCGTAGCACATTATTTACCAATTTAAACGTCAAGCACGTCAGGATCAATCATAATTTTTGCAAATAGAAAACACTCGTAATTCAAACTACCTAAGGTAATTACGAGGTTCATTACTACTACTGTCGTCTCATTTACAGTGTTTGTTGACGATGCAAAAACATAGTCCAAAGTTATGGTGCAGTAATTCGGCAAATTATTACTGGCTCGTTAAATGTCTTGCATTTACAAATTTCTGCATTAAGCTATATGCATATATATATATATATATATACTTTGAATTCTGTGTTAAGCTACAATTCAGTATGTCTATTTATTTACGATGAAAATAAAGGGGATTTATTTGTATTTTGTGATTGCAGGATTACAGCAGGACGAATGGACATGGGTAATTTGTCAGAAATGATGCACAAACAACATAGCGGAAGTAATACATCAGTGTTGGACTATTCCAGCCATTATGGAATAAATCGAACTGAAACTGAGGATCCAGGAGGGATGGAGGATGATTTTGGGGGAAACTGGTCTGGATATTCGGGGTCAGGATGTTTTCCCGTGGATCCTAATTCCACTCAACCTACCATTGCTCTCTTTCAGTTCATAGTTAATGGGTTGGGAATCAGTATCGTGGCAGTGCTAGGTAAAAGCGGTTTTCTCATTTAATTTTCTCTCTCTGTCATGTCAAAGGGAATCGAATTATAAGGAAAAATGTGAGAGAAGAAAATACAACTAATTAATGGTGAAACTCCAGTAATAATTTTTAATTAGCTTTCACTCAACCATGTAGTTTGAAGATTAAACGCAATATGAAAAATAAAATGCACGATTCGATGTTTCCTATGATAGTAACCGGAGATATGAAAAATGAAAAATATAATGTCTAATTTTTACCCAAGTTGGCACATTTTTCCCGTCGAAGCTTCTTCCTCTCAGCTTTATGGCGTACTTCGAGCTGAATTACATGGAAAATCTCAGTTTCAGATTTTATTATATGAAAGTTGCATCATTTTTATTTCAGGAATATTTGGGAACCTTTTGAGCGCAGTGGTTTTGAGCAGACCACAAATGAAGTCATCGGTTACGTGTCTCTTGTTGGGGCTTGCGTTTTGCGATACTCTTCTCATTTCCGTGTCCATTCTCGTCTTCAGTATGCCATTCTTGAATGATTATGTGCATAGCTCCTTTCTATGGAAATATGAAAACGTCTACTTTCGCCTCTGGGTCCCATATCTTTATCCTGTCAGTATCACAGGTATGGAAAAACTTCATTTTCTTTACAATCACTTTTTAACAAAGCGAAGGTAGTTGACCTCGTTTTTATCCGAGTGGATAAACACGTTTTAGCGTACTTATTTGTCGATCTCTGTTAGGGTGGGTGGGTGAGTGGGAAAGATTTTTTATTGGGTAGATTATTTGTATGTGTACGTCTGTGCAGACCTTTCAACGATTTTTATTTGTTAAGTTGAAGCAAACTTTAGTATGGAAAAGGTGAACGTCAAAAAATAAAATACCACAGGATGTAGCTACTTTATTTTATTGTAGATTGGATTGATGTAATATTTGTAAACTAGGATCATGTAACGGAAAAATTGATTACTTGAGTTGATTGATTTCGGTTTTCTAATACTTTAGTGATTATACTTATATATGATATCTTTAATTTATAGCTCAGACTGGCTCAGTCTACCTAACTTTGGCTGTCACAATAGAACGATACATTGCTGTTTGCCACAGGTAAGTTGAATATCCATTTTTATTCATACCTCATTCATTCATATCCATATGATATTACTTATTCAATATCATCATACAAAGGGAAAATCCTCGAAAAAAAGATAATTCTTTGCGAAAACTCCAAAGCGTCAGCAGAAATTGAGAATGACAGTCTATTTATTCCCTCCAGGAGTTTTTTTTAAAAGAATGATTTTCAAACGATGGATCAGCAATGCTTCATTTAATCGTATAAAAAAACTCCTCCGTGCTTCATATTTATTATATCTTGTTTACTTCTTTTCCCAGTTTGAAGGCCCGTTCCATCTGCACCTGGCGTAGAGCAAGGATTTGCGTTGCCGCTGTATTTACCTTCTCCATCGTCTACAATCTACCTAGATGGTAAATCTAAACTTATTTTTCCTTTCACAAAAATGACCTTGTTTATTGTATACCATCAAACCGAGGGAACTTCTTTGTGATCACAAGAGAAAATTTTACTCGAATAGGATCATCAGAAAATCAACTAAAATGCCACTAGTGTACATATTGTGTATATAAAAGAGAAGGTGGAGTCAGAAATGTATAGAGTATCATACATATAACAGGATTACATTATTTATTTCACTTCTCTACTTCCTATCTAAACTAGTTAATACATTTTCTTAGTCTTGTAATTCGTTTGAAAATGAATTACATCTGGGTCAAGGTTTCTCAAAAAGATGGCAAAATAAATGTCTTTCCTTTCCTCATAAAGCTCATCTTTCTAACAAACTTTCTCTCACTTTTATTTATCTAGGTGGGAAGTGCAGGCTATCCCTATGTGTGAGCAAGTGAACAACATGACAATCTACATGAACGACAAGTCGTCAATGAGGGATGATCCTACCTACGTGACGGTGTACATAAACTGGGCTTACCTAGTTGTCATGTACCTGATCCCATTTTCCGGACTAGTTGTGTTTAATCTTGCAATCTACCGACAGGTTAGTGGAAGCATGGTAAGGGCTGAACAAAAATAAAAATTTCTTTCGCTTTTCGTCTTCGTCATCGTTATGTAGGCGGTTGACGTACACCTTCTCTCTTTCTACTTCAACACTTCTCTGCACTATATTACTTCACAACCACCCGTTTCCAGTATGCAGTACACTTGTATCCACAAAGTATCTTCGAAATCCACGCCAGCCGTATAAAAAAATCCAGTAGAAGAAAAATATATAGTGCATCAAACAAAGACTTGTAGTTCTTCCCTCTCTTTCTGCACGTAATACACTTGTACTGTATTCTCTTGAGGCACGTGCAAGCGAAAGGAAGCCAAATCGGAATTACGAATCAACTTTTACATTGAAGAAAACATGAAGAAAAAGAAAACTTTTTTGCCTAGTTTTTTTGCTCTCTCTGTTTTTCTAGTGATTTTGATTAAGACTAAGAAAAGAACTGCTATTTTCCCAGCTTTGTGCTATTAACTTGCCAAAATGAACGGCTGGATTAGTTTCACGCTTTTTATTTACTTAGAGGAAAAAAGAAAATGAACTTGGTGGAGGGGTTGTTTGCTTTTTTGCAATAGATTAACTTTTTTGCTTACTGCATGACTTTTACGAGAGTACACTAACGCGGGACATTTCATTTGAAACTTGTTTAAAAGAAAGTTTTTGTAGGCGTAATATTGATTTACTTTTTAAAGTATGAAAGAGAAAGCAACAGTTGAGTGAAGGGAAAAGTTACCTGTGAAATTTATTTAGGGGGAGTTCATCAGTATCCTGAGAAGAGTTTTTTTCTCAAAGGAAAAGTCAAAGATGAAAAAGTTTTAAAATAATTAGTTGATTTTCTGTGTCAACTTTAGCTCGACATGTTGAAATAGTAAATTAACGGACAACCCTGGATGATTCATAGAATTTATAAGTAATCATCATGTATCATCATTATTTCCATTTTGTATCAAATTTCTATTTACATTTCTCATTTACAGCCTACTCGCTCCTCATTAAATAAACAAGATATAGGAGAGATGTTTTTCTGAGGAAAAATTGGGCCAAACAAATCTAAACTTTTGTAGAACATTTCCAGGAAATGAAATATAATCTCGCCGACAGACAGATTACCAAATACTCTCCTTCCCATTTTTTGCCTGGCCTAGAAAGCAAGCCAAGTAAAACTTGACATATTGCACTAAAGCGAGAAAATTTTCCAACTGTTATTGATACCGTCTGCAAATGTTTGTGAGCATGTTTTCTCTGTCGTTGACTCATTTTCAGTGCGTAACAGTGCGTACCCAGGGTGCTCTTTTGGAATACTAAATAATTCCTCCGGTTGAGTTCCTCTTTCCAGCCTGGTTAAAAACAGCACGCATGAGACATAATGATCAATTTTATGAGAGCCACTTGGTTTTAAGTAGGGGAAAAAGAGTGAAAGATGAGATGAGAGAGTTTTGAGATTATAACAAATTGTTACTGTTTGTTTTCAACTCTTCGCTCACCAATCCACCCTTGGACCACACACCACTTGTAAAACATCATCATCCCTTTCTCCACCGTACATCCATTAGTTGTATATTGACTGGATGGAATATACTTAAAAGAATCGTTTAGGGTATATGGGTATAACTTGTCTCCTCTTTTCCTCCTCGTCTGGACAATAAAAACAGTTTTATAAACAAGGCACAAATTCCCTGCGTATTGTAAACGAAACAAGAGTAGATGATATGGACTGTATGCAGTATTATGTGGAGCAGTTGTGCGTAAATGTTTACGCAACAGAGCATACATACAGATTGGAAAGCTGGTGTCTTTACTCTTCAGCTTTAAGGATAGGAAGAATAAAAGGCTGGAAAAGCAACTAACCATTACGCACTGGCACTGCTTACAAATAGGGCTCATTCATGATGTGATGTGATGCGTTGGACTGATGATGTGGATGCGTGCTATTTTCTTGAAATGCGGCGGCTCCACTAAAGGTCTTATGTAAAACGAACTATCCTTGGAAAACAACAGCTGGTGGTCAGACAATAATTTTCCACATATGGAACAACAGTGCGTGGCATAGATCCTCCATAAGAGACACACTGTATGAGTGTATGTGCGTAGAGAAAAAAAATTGAGAGGAAGGCTTGTTCCTGGAGACGGAGAGTGTATAAGAAACGGAATAAAAATCCCCTTGTTTATTTGGGGTTAATGCATCTCTCTTCAGAGACTCAAGGAGAAAATAGGCTCTGGTGAAATGCTCCCACTATGGACTACTCGCTACAGTTTAATGCTCATGTAATAATGTATGCCTGCCGACTTTGTGTCTTTTAGCTGGAGAGCAAAAGATTTGAGTCAAGCATTTCCGGCCCCTGCTCTTTATCTTACTCCGTTGGGGGCTTCACTCTGAAATTTGCCAAAATTTGAGAGGAGGAGGCAAGCCATTCTGTCTTGGAAAGAGTATGCAAACGCACAAATACGTATTTTTTTGTAAACACATACGCAACGTATTCAAGGGAGAAAAAAACTAACAGTTTATAGCCCATTAATCTTGGTGTGCGTTAACGCATTCAATCTTGAATGATGGTAAAAGCAAAAGAACACGAGGAAGATTCATTGCGTCAAAATTCTTTTACGCTGGAATGAGCATTAAATGTGAAGGTAAGGAAATATGAGGCGGGGAATAGGTACAAAGGGAGAAATAGTTTCTACAACTTTCTTTGGCGAATAATGCACTGGATTTTAGGAGTGTTTCATTATTTCAAGAGAAAGCCAGAGTAGCAGGATACTTTCACCGTGGTTGACTTAGCCCTCCACGCTGCCCTCATTTTTGGCATTGTTAGTGAGTTCAGAATGACATATCGGAAAGAGAACTTCGTAGCGTAAAAATGGATTTATAATGGATTTCGTCTAATGTACTGGGATGGATGAAACGTATGCTGTGTGTGCTCTAGAGTAATTAATCAATTCTCATGTGTAATGTGGCAGGAACAAAAAAACGAAATTGCTTTTTTCCTCCTTCAGGGTCCTTGAATGTAGGCGATATGTTAAAGGGGGTTCTGTGAATTTAACCTATTTTTTAAAAACATTTTTGCATTAGTTCCTTTTCAAGGCATCTTTGGCACGTGTATGCTTACCAAGATGAGAATATGCGTGTTAAAGAAATTTGTGCGTGTCCTAAAATTTGCATTGGGGATGCCACCGTTGTTTTACAGTATTTGATATTGGAATGCAAAGAAAATACTGGATGAACACTTCTTGTCTTGAAAACAACATTATTTCTCCCTTGGGGCATACTGCTCCTATTGGTGTAAATTTCATTTTAGTAAGGATATAATGATATATACACACAAGAACAATTTTGCTAGATAGAAACGTGCCAGTTCTCAATTTGTATATTTTTAAAGGATAGAAATGCGAAATGCTCCTTTGAGTTGAGAAATATTTGCATTTATTGGAATATTGGAAATTTTATTGCGATACTTTTCTCTTGGGTGTTTACCAAAGCAGTCAAATGCTATGAATTTCAAATAGCAGTTTCAAGTAAATCCATGGTGCAAAGACTGCAGCAAAGAAAATAGTACAAGTATTAGGTGACATTTAGAAAGTTAAAGAACTTCACGAAATGGACCATAACTCCCATAATGATATTTGCCATGTATGTAGCAGATCTCATATTATAGGGAGCGACACATTCAAGAAAAGTTTCTTCTCTTGTCGAGCATCTTTTTATCTGGACGAATGGGAAGTAAACAGCATTGTGTCTCACGTATACATAAAACTAAGTTTACGGAAACTCAATAAAGAGAACTGAAAGCATTTCGTTTCGAGTTAAATACCTCCATAGGAGAAATTTTCGGGGAAGGAGGATATAAATCAATTTTCGTTATTACATTTACGAATTTTGTGGCTTTTGCTACATCATTGGTCCCTCAAACCAGACAAGAAAACATTTTCGCTGAGGAAAGTGCCAAGTGCATACATAAACGCATATTACATGTCTTGTAGCTTATGGTATGTCGAAATCTGTAGCAATTATCCATAAAAGGATCTGAAAGCTGGAACCATACAAGTGATACATATTATGACAGTTGGTAAGACACCAACCCCGACGACTGGTACGGTTCCACTCTTATCAATTCAGACCAGCTCTGATGCGCTCCACGTGTCTCAAATAAGTTGTCTCGATGTCTGCTGGTCGCTTCCCGAAATGGGAATGAATTTCCACTTAAATTCATGAGAAGAGGCAGAGTCACTCGTAGAGCAGGGAAGTGCGTATATAAACTGACGTTGTTGAGGGTGTGTTGTAAATTGTAAAGCGGTCATATTATATAGGATTTGGAGAAAGGAATTTGGTAACCATTTATTTGCATTTTCATTGTAAATGTTATTGTCCTTATGTCTACGTCGGAGAAGGGGAGGTATTCACCATTTGTATCATTCTCTAACTACATCCCACTTGAGTGGGAGGGTTCGCTTACCTTGTACCAATTTCAAAGGATGCGTAAGCTGGAAAAAAGATTTGTTCTCAAGATGTTGTTATTTTAAGAAAAGTCATTGCAACTTCCCTCTATTTCCTCCCACTAAACTTGTGAATGTGAATGAGTTGTGAGTAAAAGCTGTATATATTTATTTACGGGAAACACTCTTGACGTGTCTTTTCTCAGGAGGATGCACACAATAAGGGACTAGAGATTCTTTTCCACTTGCATTCACATTACCACATCCTTTCAAAGATATCTTTTTTAGAGAAATTGTATGTGACTTCGTTATACCAGTATTGCAATGGCCTAGATAGACAGACGGCGTTTATGTTCTTAGAGGCACATTGGAAACTGGATATTTTTTCTATCTGACTTGACTTGAGAATGGAAAGCAACTGTAAAAGAAACTAGAATCTATTTCACCCACGTACAAGTATGTATGAATGAATCTTCCTACTGACAAGCGATAAATCTCAGTTTTTATAAATTTTTCACTGAAACGTCAACCGTGCATTCATGCAACAAATACAAATATGCAATGAGTTCAGTTCGAGATTTACATTATAAATCCACCCCATTTGTTACCCTGAAGGAAGTTAGTGTAGCGGCTGGAAATGATCAACAAAACTTTTTATATTAAAGGGAGTCTCCCCTTGAAAAAGTTCTTTTCTTTTTAGTCCCTCAGCTGTTTCTCATTTTGAGCACGATATTCATCAAACTTTTTCTTATATAAGTACATGCATATACATATACATATATATTATCTTTTAATAATTCATATCAGTCTTGTGGTCTTGAGAAGAAAAAACAATGTGATAAGAATATTACATAACTTCCGTCCATTCCAAAAGTTAGTGACAAGCAAGCTGATTCGATTATCTTCATTTTCTCTCTTCCACTCGAGAAAAAGTAAAACTATTTATTCAGCTAGAGAAGAGAGCAAGTTCGTGTTAAGCGACGACATGAATTATGAGCAATTTAGCATTTCCCACTGTCACAGATGTGGCAGGCAAAACGCCACTTTATGAAAGGGAAAACAAAAAGGTGAAAAGCAGGCTTTCGCATGCATGTAAACTCGCACGGCTATTTGCAGGCATCTAAAAGAGCTTTTTGTGCTTGTAAAAGGGAAAATTTTCAAAGCTGTCTGCTCCACGTGTTTGTTATTTCTGCTAGTCTTTGTGCATGTAAAATCTGTTTGAAATGTGAAAATGTGCTTTGGAAATTTAATGCAACTTGTATGCAAATCCTGATCCTTATGTAGACGTTGTGTAGTGCTTTTAGACTATTAAAAAAATTGTGCAGTAGTTGAATGTCTGTAATGCAGAAGGAGCAGGATGAAATTAGATGAGTTGAGTTTAATTTAAATTTATAACGTTGATTCTTGTAATGTTGTTAACGGAAACTTTTTTGTGTATTGCAAAATTAAGGTCCGGAAGGCAAACAGGGAACGTCAACAGTTGTCGAAGTTGCAACGATGCAAACGTGGACCAACTGGTGTCCATGTCTAACTTTTTGGTCGTTGTCAACTCATCTGTCAACTTTGTGATTTATTGCACTTGTGGAGAGAGATTTAGACGTTTACTCATCCGACTCTGTCGAGACTTTATTTGGTGTCGACTTGGAGCTCGGTCAAACTACAGGGGGAGTCTTTATCGGTAAATCTCACTACTACAGAGGTTAGTACTACTTTTTAGATCGAGAGAGTCAGTTTGTTATTCTTTAAAGGATATCTTTCACGAGAAAATGTAATCTCATCCATCTTTTAACTGTCAAGTGTAACGTGGAAAGCCTTGATCTTGTTGATGCATGTTTAAAAATAGTTTTAAATTCTGAGTAGACCTTAAATTCCTTTCAACTTGATTCGATTCGATTCCAATAACTAATATTCGATTTCAATAACTAACAACTTTCACTTTATAGCCAATTGAGTTTACTTTGATGTACGTAGTTCATGATGCGAAACCTTTTAGAGTTTTCGAGAATTCCTTTAACACATAACTTACCGTTTGTTGTATCTAATGTGTTGTTTGTGAAGAAAAGTTTCTCGCAAAAAGTGCTTTTAGTTCGTTTTGTGTTTGCAATAGAAATTCAATGCTGCTTATTTTACATGAATACTTAAACATTTTCCAATAAAATAGATGGAAAATTGGCATGTATTATTTAGTTTTATAATATAACATCTTCATTCCAACTTCGTTTGTTCTGTTGTACGTGTTTTGTGTTGCGTAATTAATTTTAGTGTTTTTTCTTCCTTTCTTTTGATCTTCCAAATGCAGATGAAACAACCGCCTTTGAGGTGAACACTAGAAATTCACTTCTTTCAACCTCCGCTTCTATATTCAATTCTAGCGTTATTGCTCGGAACTAATCTTCCATGAGGAAGTTCTTAAGTGTGTGTTCTACCAACGTAACTACCTACGCAGATTGAAATGGATTTAACGAAATTTTTCTAGAAAAACTCCCTTTTTTGATTTGTGAAAAGCTTTTATACATCCTTTTGTAGAAACTAACTTCTATTATTCAGGTTTAGACGAATGAGTTTTACATATGTATATGTTGTGATAAAGAAGGCAGAGTGAGTTTTTCAGATTTCTTTTACGAGTAGTTGACGGTGAAACCATTTTCATACATTTTTCACATTTTACTTAAAAAGATTCTCGGAATAACATTGCCATTTACCTGATTGATTTACCTGCCCGAAACCGAGGTCGACCTATTTTAGGAGCGGGTCCAAACAGCAGACCCATTCCAGGCAGAAGTTGTCGGCGTGGTTCACAAGAGCAAACAAAATGCATGAGCTTAAGTCGGATTGCGAAGAAATACATAGTAATTTTCTTTTTTTGTTTTGTTTTTTTATTTTATTTGCTTGTCCTTAGATGTATATTGGTTTGCTGAGTGTGTTGAGTTGAGGCTTGAAGATGTCGTAAAAATCTGTTTCATTAAGTGAAAAATTTATAACGAGAACAATTGAGATACATTAGTGCTAATGCTAGAGCTCTATTTCCTCTTCATTACGGTTACGTTGAAATTTTCAGGCGCAGACTTTGAAGAAATGAGTATGGCAAGTGTAGCCAACCATACTTGTCTCACCTCTAATGGGGGAGCTAATGGGACAGTAGTCGTTGACCTCTCAGGACAGAAGCCGAGTGCTCACAGAGGCAACTACAGAGAAAGAAACAAAACTATTCCAATGCTTCATGTTCATGCACATCATCACCATCATCATCATCAACACAACAACTCTAATGGGAATGCCACAAATAGTGGCATGATCAATAACAGTAATGGACGAGCTCATGTTGGTCGACGAGTTTCCAGTCCCGTGGGACCTACGTAAGCTGATGGATATAATGCTGAGCAACATGATCATCCATCTAAATGTTATCCGTTGTAGTAAAAATATACATGACGAACCTCTGTAAGGAAACTTTCGTTATTCACGTTAACCTGTAATGTTTAGGTTTGGGTATTTTTCCAAGAATCAATTTGTTTCCCAATATCTCATAACTCTTACTTTTCATAATGGCACATGATATAAAAAGTAAACAATTCAATTCATTATATTTACCTACTTCGTATTATTAAGGCTACTTTCCAAAAGCACAGGTACTAGGTAATCTAGATTATGATTGTGAGTTCTTTATATTTATATTTTAGATTCAAACATTCATATCACGAAACTAGAGCTAAGTTTTAATGCTTGTTTCCATTTTAGAAATTCTGCAGCAGTCGGTAACTGAATTGGAGTACGAGCAGTTTTTTTGTAATTTTAGATGTTCGGTTATTGGTATAAAAATCAGTGTTATCATAGTGTGCTGTGATTTATAAAATGTAATAGTTAGTTGTTAGTTGATATAAACATGCAAAAGGAGCTTGGTGATCTCAGAACCAATAGTTGCAAAAATGCTCCACAAAAATACTTTTAGGTAAAGAGTTGTTTGGATATTGATCTTTCCAGTCTTAACCATTACCACAGACATTTTTATTAATCAAACCTACTTTCCGTAGGTAGGGTTGTGTGAGGCAGGATCCTTTTATGGTACACATATATACCTAAATATATTGGTTTCGCTGTTTCATCTCAACTGTCCGTTACGTTATATGCATCTTTGAGATAACGGTTACATTAGCCTGTACCTCGAAAGTATACATATAAAAGAAAAAGCCTGGCTGGGAAAGATAATTTGCTGGAAACACACATCAGCAGATCTCTTCTTTATTGTCCGAAGTCTGGACCTCATCAAGCCGCAGATTGTATAGATTACATAAAGAATAAAAATACATTTTCTACGTATGTTGTCTTTCGTGCTCTGCCACATGCACGAAATCACTGTTTCACCACAAATTGTGGGTCTATGCTGGGGGTCTGGGATAAGGATCCAGAAAAAATACAATCAAGTGAGCATGCTCTGCCGTCTTGTTAGTTATAATGGCTAGATAACCTTGAAGCACTTTTACGTATATCCATACACCATCCGGTTTAGAAACTTGGGTAAAAGTAAAAACCTTATTGTTCATTTCATTTTCATTCCGAATGGAAAAGAGTTCCAATTGAATCACAAACAGAATTGAGTTAGACAACAAAAGTGGGTTACTTTGATTGGGTTTTCTGTATATTCGTCTTACACTTCTGATTAAATAATCCTACAATTGATTTGGTGTGATTGAAAAAGGTAAAGGTGAAGAAGGGAAAGCGTGGGTTGCAAGTCAATGATCAATATGGGGATATCTGAACGCAAAGCAGGTTTTTCTCATCACGTAGTTTTTCTGTATGCAACCTGAATTGGGATTTTGTGGGTGCTGTTGTGTGATTCTATGTATAAGAAGAAAGCACGTAGTATTTAGGATTGATAGACTAGTTGACAATCCGAATTTACTATTCTAGTCATTCACGGGAAACAACGTCTGGTACTTTTAAGGTATATTTTGCGTATGCATTTTAGCTTTGTATTGTAATATAGCATTGTAAATGTTCAGTTCTTGGGAATCTATAAACAGGTATGTATCTATATGTTAGTCAGTTATTTCTATTATCAGATTACTTGATATGTGGTATATAAATTTCATTACATTGTACTACGCATAAATCACATTAATCACTTAAAATTTACAGAGAGGGAATTTAAAATGAAGTAAACATAGAAAATACCACTGGTATTTAGGTATGTAAGTTGTGGGAAAACGAGAAATTATCAAATATTCAGCAGTGTGCGCATCATTAGTCATCATTCTAATGCATTCTAATCAAGTGTGTACAACTAATGTATTTAATTAAAAATATGACTGACTGTAAGAACTTACCTACACGTGTGTGTATATTTATTTTAGTTTCAGGGAATGTTTGCTGATGTGCGAGAGGTATATGCAATTAATCAGTGTGATGGAAAGATTTTGTATTTTGTGGAAGTAGTAGTAGAGAACCAGGAGTCGTTTTTGCCAAATGAATAGAACCTCAGAATTAATCAAATGTAGTTCACTTCACTCCATAAAATTACATTTTCTAAGCAACGCTGCAGGATATGCTGGAATTTGGAATGCTTGTACCCTATCACTATCACTGTCTCTGTAATACTGAATATATGTAAATATATAATTGTCTAAGTACACCCAAGCATTTAAATTAAATAATAAATAAAAAGTATAATTCATGAAACAGTATAGTTTTAAAAGTGAATAGCAGTTGTAGGGTATCCTGAATAATAATGGAGCACGTTGGGGGTAAACTAGAATAGAAAAGCAAGCACTACTTTTGAAGTAAATCAAACTGTGGAAAATTTTCCTGTAAACTTCAGTCAATAAAAGATATCCGTTTAAAATGTGTTTTATGTTTATAAATGCTAATTCTTGCTCATGGACATGAAAAGCATGGAAGAGGAATTACAAATGCATTCGTATTAAAATTCATGAAATTGGTGCAACAGGGACAAAGTGTAAATTATTTCCACCTGCGCCTTTGTTGCAAAGCATGCCCTTTAGATACTTCCGGTTACAAAATTAACATGAATTGAAGCATTTATCCTTTCATAGGGAATCTTTGTATATGTAAAAGCCATATTACATCCGCCGCGGTTGTCACATGAGATGAGATGAGATGTAATTATTCAACAACGTAGAACTTACAAGTTACTACAAAAGTTTGAATAGAACACAAACTTTAACTTTCTTTTTAACCTCGTCGTCGTAGAATGTAAAACCATAAGTACCAAACTCTTTTGTATAGATGGAAACATCTTGATTTTAACGAGAATGTGGGCGTTATGCCCAAAGTGTTACATTATTTTCTTACATTTTCGTCTTTCTACGTATACATACGAATTTACAATTTGCATAATATGATCTAATTCAATATTGTAAGAATACTTGATAAAAAAAGTTTTAACCTAGCCACGGGGGAAAACATCCTTTTTCGTATGTCACTTAACAAACTATGCTGCAAATCTATTTTCTTCCTGAATTCAATGAACCCATTCAGATTCGAAACTCATCCGTTGTTACTCAGCCAGATGCAGGCATCCCTTGTGAAAGGCACATTCTTCCTGATGTAGTGAGTTCCCCCAGCGTTTACACTTTTATCCTCTATCTCTTTCACATATTTATAGAATGCTATTTGACGCAAATACAAGGAACAGATACGAAACGTATAATATGAATCTTTTGACCACACCAACAAGAAGTTTCCCATCCTGTCCTCATCTCCTCCGTCCGTTGTCTACAGCCAAGTCATAAACCACTTCTCGGCTAGTTTCATCCTTCTACAGAGGATGTAACCCTCTACGCGAAAAGCATTTGGCGAAGTAAATCGGATGGAAACAGGGCAATCGTCTCCTACTTTCTCTAGACTTCTTTGAAGTAGAAACGCCTTTTATTATGAAACTGACTGTAAAATGGTTTATCCATTGCTCTGGGACTGTCTCTCTTGTCGCATGTCTCATAGAGTAATAGTCACTTTCCGTTTTTGTAACCAGTTTCCACATATCATCAGCATACATACAAAAACTTGTATACAATATCCATCCGCACCGCACGCATTTTTTCGCATACATACGATGCACTACTGACTATTATCTAGAAGCAAAAAAGAGGAAAAGTCTGAAACCATAGGAGGAAAATGGCGATTGTAGAAAACATTCATGCAATAGGCAAAAATATGCATAAAAAAATGTACGTACGCAATGGGTGGATAAAATGAAAAGTTATGCAAACCATTACACTCCCAGTATTTTCTCTACTGCATCCCCCCTCATACAGCTGGTTCTTTGTCCCTGCCTACTCTTCCATTTCTTGAAAAGTCATCCTTCCTTTGAATAAAAAGTTGCATGCTGTTTTCCAGAC
Source organism: Sinodicranocentrus sp. ZH6 (assembly GCA_027743935.1). Classification (NCBI taxonomy): domain Eukaryota; kingdom Metazoa; phylum Arthropoda; class Collembola; order Entomobryomorpha; family Entomobryidae; genus Sinodicranocentrus; species Sinodicranocentrus sp. ZH6. The sequence continues at coordinate 8,911 of JAHZNA010000452.1, read as the reverse complement.
AAAGTTGAAAATTTTCAAGTGCCATTAGACCCCTGATTAGATTCATTGCAAGAGGAGAACCATGACAAAAGATGTACTTTCCCGGGATGGTGATGGTGATAATCGTTTACGCTTTTGTGAACGAGACAAGTCTCGGGAAAAAAGTTTCATTTTAAACGATGATGATACTAGAAGGATAATGTATGTATTTTTAGCGAAAAAATTTCTTATCTATCCTTCCGTGTTATTTTGTAAGGAGTATTGTCGAGTTTTGAAAAGTTTGGTGGGTGTTTTCCCCAAGTTTTTTTCCTGCAAATTCGGGATCATTACTTTTTATACGTGTTTGAGTTTTGAAATGTTAAAGACTCCGTATGTCGATAGTAAATCCAGGAGATGCTAGAGGGAATTTGTCAGAGTGAGGATATGAGTACTTCTTCAATTACATATTTTTCAAGGATTTGTAGTGATTTACGTGATCGCTTTTGCAAAAAATGAAGTTCAGGAGGAAGGGAAAATTGTGTTGGTTATTCTGCTCCATGTGCATGCACCATATGATTTTCTAAGTAATCCCAATTTGAAATGCATCAGCGTTGTCACATTCCCCTTCTATTATTCATTCTGCTCGGGCAAGCAGTAAAATTGCTTAAAAATCTGTGTGAGACAGTTGGCCGGATAGGTTTGGATATATGTTGGTGAGGTGTGTGAGGTCTTTATGATAAACTTTGGAGAAAGTTATTGAAGAACAAGAGCAGAAGGAAATTGTGCAGTGTGATGCAGTCCAACGAGGATAAAGATCTATTGAAGTAAGAAATATGATACATGGTAGGAAGAAAACTGCTCAAATAGAATTTCTGTCTTGACGCAATGAATTTGATTAAAAAAGAAGTATGTGTATTTGATGATCTCAAATCCATCAAATTTTTCTAGTTGAAAGATAAGTTCAGTTTTTTTGTATTTTCATTCCAATTTATAGCTAAACATAATAGCAATGGTGACGGTAACACATTCAGCCAGTTGTGAAATCACATATGGAAGAATAAGTTTCTGGGAATGCATTTTATAAAGAAACCTTATTGGAACGTTTATTCAGAAAAAGAATTCCTGTCTAGTCATGTAGAATCGGAGAAGTTTTAAGAGCGATTTATTTCATACTTTCTTCCCAATTTTTGTCTCCACTTACGATGGCTATAAATGAAATATCAAAAATATAAACTCGTAGGCTCATCCTATGATGCATATATGGTTCAATGATCCATTCGACAGTTATTCCTAAGAAAGCCGAGGAATCTTACTATTGGAATGAAACTATGTAGCTCTAATAAATTCTTCGAACATCGTTTATTAAATCTACAAAGAAAACATGTCATACAGAGACAAACGAAGACACTTCTATCATATTCAAATAATTCATACTTCAGCGCCACAAACTACTATGTGAACTACATAATGTTGGCAATTAAATCTAGATCGTTGTGTAGCGTATACTTATACTGTGGAAGTTTTCATCAAATTGTAGGTTTATCAACGCTGACACCATCATTATTCCACGATTAGGATTAGAGTTAGATGAAGTGAATGCATAACAAACTACATAGATGGACATTATGACGAATATAGGTAAAAAAGGTAGATTACAACCATACATAATAAAATTATTATAACGGGAAGGATAGTAGTGCAACAAAACAGCGCCATATGCCATATTAACTTTGAGAACCTCATTAATTACCGGTAGACGCAAACTACCGTATGCAACAGTCTTTTGTTTATCTGGATATCCAACCAAAATTGTTTCTTGTCCCTCATTTTCCTCGAAACAAGCGAGTTACAACACAGCAACCATTAAAATGTATCAGTGAGTGACCCTTGTTTGGCCTTCGCAATGATATTATCATCCTTTTCATCTGTTTCCAGAGATTAGTCCGTTGTTGGGTTTCCTGTGAACTGAGGCTTTCACTCATAGAATAACTCCTCCATTGTCAAAGCCCATTTATTTGCAACAGGACACGCACGCCATCCAACAAAAGAGAGCACCCGTCGTCGCTATATCACATTCACAATAAGCTTTCCCTCTCCTCTACAACAATCTCATTGAACAGGGAAAATCTCAGCATGTCACTTCATCTCAGGACTCCCCACCACAAAGCAAATATCTCTGAGAACAAGAGAAATGGACAGATTGCCGGGTAATATAGGTAACAACCTCGTATACAATATTTTCTCCACAGGACAGCTTGACAGAAAAGCGAAAAGGACATAAACCGAAAGAAGCGAAGCGTCAGGGACAAAGTGCTTTAGTTAATGGGGAGTTCTCATGTCAGCTCATTTTCCACGCTTTACACATAGCACAGGGCGTGTAATCTATTGAATATTAACAAGACAAAAAATATCCAGGGGAGATACAAGTTTACACAAGATAAAAAGAAATAAAATCATACCCCCGTTATGACAATGAGTATAGCTGGTTCGATCCTTTTTCATGATATGAGATGATACTCCAAGTCATCAGCATCTTTTCACCTCTATCGGAGGGAATGAAAGATTCCAGATGGTAGCAAGGCAAAGTTAATCTTTGGGAAATGGTAATGTTTCTACTGCACTCCCAGGTATATTTTCCATGTGTAGTCGTTTGATATTTAAGGCTTGTTGGGAGAGGTTAATGTGAAATGTTACACTTTTGCTTTCTGCTACTGCATTTTGTATATTCAGTCGACGAAAATGGTTGTATCGACCTAGCTCCAAAGGCGAGATTGAATTGAAGGACAAAATACTTTACCTCGACTCCTTTGGAGTTTTCTCTTTGGGAGGAATTGTGAACAAGGTTAAATGTTGATCTTGGGAGTAATCCTGGACGATATGGTGTCTGCAACTTTTCCTAACGAGGTGGAACTATGAGGTTGAAAATTACAGGATACGATGAATGTACGAATCGTTGCAAAAGGGCAATATTCAAATCGAGCCAATTTACCGTATCCTCTGTTGAAATTGTGCAACATCCTTTTTTCTCTAGAGACCCCAGTGGAATACTATATAGGTGAAGTTCAAAGGAAAAATGCTACGCGTGCATGAGTGGACTGATCGTTTTGCAATAGGTAACGGAAATTGACCTCTAGATGCTAAAAGTTCCGGTTTTACTTTCAAAGACGATATTGATATATATTGAAAGACGACGCTGCTTGGCAAATGCATCAGAAGTCGAAATTGAGTTTAAGTTAACGATGTAAGTTTACAACCGTGACAGTGACCATGAATGTGAACGGGATACGCTTATTTTATCCTTTCTCTGGCAAGTAAAAATTATTACGTGTAGTATAACACAGTTTAGTCTATTCATAGTCACGTTTGTCTTTGACTTGAAGTATAAATGGAATTATGGAAGGAGTTTGCAGGAATGGTTGGATGATGAAGAACATCTGAAAAGTTGTATTACCTGGTGTGACAATATAGCTTTCAATAAATTATGCAAATTACATTCAATTCCTGTTCTATGACCTCATTATTTCTTTAAGCCTGTCGTAATCCATATACTACAAATAGCCATCATGGAAGCCCATGTGCTGCTCACCTATTTCCTTGACCAAGGCCCAGGATTTACAAAAGCAAGGTTATTATAATGGTGAGCACGAACACCATTGGAAATTACCCAGGGACTAGAACAGATTTTTAATAACTTGCTCATATCTACCATCCCTGTGCAACGTGATCATCCCTAAACACGAATTTAATATTCAATCTACGGCATTAACGTGAAAATCCTTTTATCCAACTTTGCTCATTTTCTCAACTTTACCGACCTCACAGCACTCAAAAATAGACTGATTTCGCATGCAAATCTCGTTCGTTATAAGAGTATTAACAAGCTTCAAAAGGGTGGGAGCTCATACACGAATGAAGTGAACCGGAAGTTTGGAAATGGCTTTTGATCTTTTTGTTCTCCCATTTGTTCATCGATGTAATGGCAAAGAATTTCTCGGTGGGGTCATTCACAGATTCATTTATTGAGTCCCTAAAGTATTTGTGCAATTTCCATATAGCTTGTATAAACCTTGAAAATATAAATGTCACAAATCCACCACAGTCTGTATGATTTAACACTACGACAATCCTAATTTAGGGAACTTTTGTGTTTGGAATATAAAGTGTTCAAATGGAACATTTTCCCCCGACGTTATATCCTTGAGACTCCACTTGTGTGATCTGGGACGTGATACAGAGAATTTCTGTGGAGTCCCGAACTCTTCCCAGATCCATTAATGATGAGCCATAACGAGATTTTCAGAAATAAAAGCACACTTGAATTCCAACTCTGGCTTCGCCGACACCAACAATCATTTTAATGTATTCACTATTTACCCAAGAAAGCCTTTTCCCATCCTGACAAAATGCAAATAATCCTTAATAAATGCTCATCAATCACGGAGATAAAGCTGGTCTCTCAAAAAGAGCAGTTTCCCACTGGGAAAATCTGGTTAAAACAGGAAATGTCGAGTTTTAGACAAAGTTCACGAATGCATCAACACTCTAAGCAATGAATATTCCTATGTTTAAACAAGTGTTTCATAAGAGGTGACACAATGTTGATTTCTAGAACATGATAAGTGGCTACAACTACAAGATTATTGAAGGTTTTGAGGAAAATCTTTGGTTTCAGGGTCACTTTCCTCTTTCACTGATTCCAGTTCGTTTGTTTTCGATTCATCAGTGCAAACGGGAAAATAGTCAGATGCACGACTGATTATTTGCCTTTTTTGATGAAAGCACAGTTTCATGATTGAAGAATCTGAACGGCTATCACGATGGCTAGTCGTAAAATATGGGAGTCTGGAATTGGGTCGAATACTACGTGAGTCAAATGAATATCATTTTAGACGAATATATCGTCTAGGTTGTCCTACAATATTGTAGACATTTTGCTGAGTAGACACGCGTGTCTTATGCGTACGAGAAAAAGACAATTTTATTTACATCCATGGGCAGACACGCACAGTGGTAAAAGTTGACGAGATTTCCAAGTTCGAATGAGATTAGAAAGTTTTCAGAGAAAGGGGGGAATATTTAGGTTTAGGTTGGCAAATAGCCGGAAGATGACCCAGTTTAGTTTCAAATCGAATTTTAGCATAAACGAGTAGCCATCCTCATACCCTGGAAAAATAGTTTTTCGTGTAGTTTTCCGCAGAGAAAAGTTATTTTGTCATTTTCCTACTTATAAAACAGCAGTTGGTTTCAGTTTCGGATACATATCATTATAAAACTGCTGACTTTTCAGGACTCGAAAAAATTCTCGGCAGTTTGGACGAAAGTGAAAGTAAGGATGGTCCATTGTACAAATACCATTTTCCATTATGTCGTTCGTCAAAGGGTGACACGTGTAAATTGGCGAATGGGATAGGTCTCACGTTAAAGAGCATGTTTCTCAATCTGAAAACCAGGGAAAGCTTTTATCTAAAATATTATGTATTAGTATACTTATATGCAGACATATGTATAGACTAGTGTGTAGGCCCAGTGTGTAAACACTGGGGAAAAGCTAGTGTTATTTTTAAAAATAGTTTTGCACCAGTTCATGCCCAGAATTCACACGGTACCATAAATAATTGTTTATCCCCATGTTTTCATGATCAATCCCCATTACTTAATTGATGTGCTTCGCTTGTTTGAAAGCATTAATATAAATTTCATAAAATCTAAAATTGCATTCCCAATGCTAATTTGACACGTGTAAATTGGCGAATGGGATAGGTCTCACGTTAAAGAGCATGTTTCTCAATCTGAAAACCAGGGAAAGCTTTTATCTAAAATAGTATATTATATCAGTATATATGCAGACATATGTATAGATACCCGCTATTCAAAAGAGATGAAACCTTTTTCCCAAACTTTTTCCAAGTTTAGCAAGAAACATGTATAAAACTGCCTTGAACCAGTTGATGCCCTTAAATATACTCTTGCATAGCTTCAAATAGTTCAAAATTGAAATCGGGAACAAAAATAAACTGAAAGCTACTAAAATAGAACCTTGATGTTTGACAATTACCATTTAAATCTCAGAGACATTCAATTTTAGCTACGTGAGTCTACGTGAGAATATGCTCTTTAAAAATTATACAAACGTTGAATGTTTTATGACCCCGTACTTGTTTACACCCTTGAGTCTATGCAATGATTTGGGAGTTTCTCCCGCTTTCCATAACTAAGTGTATCTCTGTAATTTTAATTTATGTCTCACGATAATGCTCCTGGTTGTGATAGTTTGTATGACATCGATAAGTAAAATGATCTGAGGCGCAGATACCTAAGTAAATTTCTAGAAAATAAATTCCGTTATTTCGGTATACATTATATTTACGAATCAATATATATCAAGCACTTTGTAAACGGCTCATGTTACAAACCAGATAATAAATTATACATCTTGTATAACATCTTTACATCGTCTGACGCACATTTTTCTAAAAGCGGATTCCATGAAATGACAGAAGAAGCGTTATAAGAAACCCAATCTAGGATCTGCACTCCTTACAAAACAAATGTATACCGATTTCTACCCCAGTTGCCACAAATATCAATCATCTCAGATTTGCCTTTGAAACATTTTATCCAAACTCATCGCTTGAGCTGCATTTCAAATCTCAAAGCAATTTCGTTTCGACATAAAACTGCTATGATCCTATGATACTTCGCAACATCAAATCGTTACTTCCCAGTACATGGAATTCCCTTTGAAGAACATTACTCATTGCCTACATGAAACGATGTTGATGTAACATACAACATTCAAACAACTGATGCATTTTCGCTACCCTTGGACTTCCTTCTTATTTGGCTTCCTTGCGACTCAAATATCCTAAAACACATTTCAAACCTGGCACCTGGCAAGCTTAAGATGAGCAACGACGAGGTGAAATGCTTGATCGATTTCCATCTCCATAACATTTCCAAACGCAGATGTTTACCATGTTCAATGTTTTCAGCAAATCCTCGCCTTTTTTACCAGACAATTACTGGAAAGTGAGTCTTCCGTTCCGAAGTAAAGCGAAATCCTTCTTTTTAAGAAATCCTCATTTAATTTTTCTTTTCAAAGGAAACACCTTGCACCTACTTATGTACACTCAGTAAAATTGCAAGGAATTTAAAGGAAATTTCATGGTTTTCACTCTAAAAATAAACTTGTGTCATGATGGAATCTCATTATCATCCCGAAGCTACAAAAGAGAGCAAAATTGACTCTGCATTTTCCAAGTGTCCCAGGTAATCAACGAACAGCTCTCAGCTGACTTAAAATACAATTTTGTATACTCCATTAATTTATCCACCCGAAACTCATAAAACGTAGAAGATACTAGTAGTTTTAAGTGGGCCGAGTAAAATTCAAATGAATAAATTTTAAAACAAATCCCTTTTCTCTCCTTTTGGGATTGTCCTGGGGCTTTTTCATGATTTCCATGTAATTTGAAATACATCTTCTATGATAAAACAATGGCACTAAGGATGACAAAAGAGTTTCTCCGGAAGCACTGTAAGGACAATAAATTGTATATAACTCCAGAGCTGAATGACGTGCTTTACCTTCATTACAAAGGTACTCTGAACTAAATATTTATTACCATTATAGATCATCAAAATTTCATTCTGCAAGCCAGCAGGCAGCAAGCCAATGTAATAATATTCTATCTCATGCCATCTCTGGTGTTATATAAGAGCACAAATTGTTTTCATAGGATTCTCCAGGATCGAAAATTTAGAAGGGTATACTGGACTTAAAACGTTGTGGTTGGAGTCAAATGGAATTCGGAGCATAGAAAATTTACAAGGACAAGCTCAACTTAGATCCTTATACCTTCACCAGAATTTGCTGAGGAAGATTGAAAACTTGGAACACCTGCAGCTCCTCGACACTATCAATCTGAACAATAATGGGATTTCTAAGATTGAAAATTTGAGTTCGTTATATAGAAACTTACGAGTTAAATTTGGTAGAAAAAATGACGTATGCAATATAATATTTTTGTGTAATAATATTTCCAGGTTGCATACCTAATCTGAATACGCTTCAAATTGCTCACAATTATTTGAAATCTGTTGAAGACATACAGCACCTGGCGGAATGTAATCATTTGTCTGTTGTGGACTTGTCGCATAATCGAATTGTCGATCCAGAAGTTATAAACGTGAGCATGAAGCTTCATCATATGGAATGCCGTGATTAAATTTACTTACCTGTCTGATCTGAAATTCTTTCATAGGTTTTCAAAGAGATGAAAAACCTTCACGTTCTCAATCTCATGGGAAACCCATGTATTCGAAAAATTGACAACTACAGACGACAAATGACTGTCAGTTGTGTAAGTTTATTTTGTGGAAAACACTTATTTATAATATATAAGTTTATAACTTAAACAACCCAACATATTTGTTTTTTTATCAAAAATAGAAACTACTGACGTTTTTGGATGACAGGCCTATATTTGATAAGGAAAGAGCTTGCTCTGAAGCCTGGTACGAAAGTGACATGAGCAAAGTGTTTTTATGTGTTGCTTTAAAATGTCATGATAAATTACATTCTATTCTAATGCAAAAAAAACCTTGCTATCATTCAGGGCAATAGGGGGCCGAGAAGCTGAGAGAGAATGTAGAGATAGATGGAACGAAGCCGAGCATAAGAAAATCACGGATAGTGTTAACGGTATAAGAAAACCATAACATCAAAAGATATGTCAATTATTAGATTGCTTTGCAAATGTCACATTTCTTTCTTTTGAGAATTTCAACTTTCATTTTCTCCAAAATTTTAGCCTTAATATCTCTACGAAATCGTAAGCTAGCTGAACGAGAAGCTAGGGAAAAGGAAGAAGTAGAAGCTGCCCTAAAGTGTCAAAAAGAAGATTTTGGAGGAAGTGGGGACGGTCTACATGTAAACAGGACTAAAACATGT
>JAHZNA010000451.1:0-11550 GCA_027743935.1 Sinodicranocentrus sp. ZH6 | reverse complement strand
CTAATATTGATGTCACCCTTCAGGAATTTCCGGTTACGTAAATTTGACGTCTATTTATTAACCGCATAAATTCTATCAATGTGAAACTAGCCTTGAGGTTGGAATAGATTAGCCTTGGGCTTAAAACGAAACTAATTTAGGATAAGCAACCACTTTTTATCATTTGGTTAATTGCTTTCAACTTCAGCCTTGCTTTCACAAAGACTTGTGCAGAAAAGCAACAAAGGTTGAGTCGTTACACAATTCAATGATAAACATGTATTGCTCCATTTTCCAAAAGTTCCGTTAACGATTGTTATAATTTTATTAAGAATGAGATTGCAAAATTATTCAAAAGAACTGAAGGTGTTTGTAAAAAAAAATTGTTTTTGTCTGTTTAGCATAAATGATTGCATTTCTCTTGCAGATTCTGTCATGCACTGTTGGCTAAAGCTGTCTGGCGTGAGAGTCCGCATGACATTTTATTTGACAAGAGTGATAAGCAACCACTTTTAATCATTTGGTTAATTGCTTTCAACTTCAGCCTTGCTTTCACAAAGACTTGTGCAGAAAAGCAACAAAGGTTGAGTCGTTACACAATTCAATGATAAACATGTATTGCTCCCTTTTCCAAAAGTTCCGTTAACGATTGTTATAATTTTATTAAGTAATTTTATAACGCAAGTATGAGATTGCAAAATTATACAAAAGAACTGAAGGTGTTTGTAAAAAATGATTTTGTTTTTGTCTCTTTAGCATAAATGATTGCATTTCTCTTGCAGATTCTGTCATGCACTGTTGGCTAAAGCTGTCTGGCGTGAGAGTCCGCATGACATTTTATTTGACAAGAGTGTGTTGTTCATATTACACGTGTCTTTTGTCGACTCTCACTTTTGAAAGACATCATACGAGAATCACATCATAGAAAAAGACAGCAAGCATTAGGTGAAATAGCTGGCTGATGTCGTTGTCGTTTTGACATGAAATATTGAATGTGAACACTTTTTGTGCAAAAAATATTTCTCTCACTGAGCTCCCCGAACTAGGAAATTTTAAGTAAAATATAATATGGAACTTAGATTGGATTTTTATCAATGCGGAGTATGCGGACGGAACTTTTTCATAGGGTGTGAGTGAACTTTTCATGGTGGAACCCTGTCGTTGAAATTGATAAAAAAATGTGGATTTTTCTTCTAGCACCCAAAGCTTTTATATATTATGGCACTGGTAGGTCCCTTTTTGTCAATCTCAACTAAAAGTGTTGAGCTTGATTGGCTCTTGCCAGGGAAAAAGTGTGCTTACACGTCGGAGTTGACTGGTGGGGAATGAAAAAATAGCATCCCTTTGTTCATGGATTGCATCCCTATCCTTGCTTCAATTGTTAAGGCGTAGGGCAACTTGAGGAAAATCAAATAAACTACGCGACAAAATATACATGGTACAAAACTGACAGCAGGGTTTCAACTTTCAACTATAGTAAGACCAAATTCTGACAATAATTTTTGACGATTCCAACATTCGTCGTATTTCTACAATCAACATATATATTGTCTTACATCCACAAACCACCATCAGATGTCTCAATCATATAAAATAAATGTTTACCTCTTAAACGAGAAGCGGATGGAAAGGAAATAAACCTGTCTTTAGTCTGTCTCCGCTCAAGCCGAGCATAAGTTTACCAAACCAGTGATATACAACTTGTCAATTTAGACTTCATTCTGCATGAATAAGTTTTCGGAAAGAGAAATTGGCCAGATTGACATATTCTTGTTAAATTGAAGCAGTTTCATTACTTTTATCTATGTTGAAGAGATGTGATTCAGAACAAAATACTTTGCCAGAGTTTCAAGGCACAATGTAGGCATGCATATTATGCGTATATTACTACAATCATTCTCTCTCCCTGTGTTGACCTAGATAGATGGAGGAATGTGCCCTAGAATAGTCACAAATGTAAAGATTTTTGCTTTATTGCAACAAAGCATTAAAAACTTCCTGAATAGAGAAAATTGAAGAAATGTCAAGGAGCTTCATTTTACGAGTACATCACATTTCACCAAGTGGTAATGTAAGTTCGTCGTAAATTCACGGTTTTGTTACAGCTGAAAGAGTTTGAGGTTGCGTAAAAGCCTAAGAACACGAACTTCCATGAAACTTAACGAAGTTGATTTTAACCTGATTCTCTCTATATGCATATACTTATGTAGACGCTATCTGTAATAGGAGGAAACAAGCAAACAAATCATGACATGGAGCTGAGGCAACATACTAGTTTACAGCTTTCACTACCTCACCTACAATTTCCCTCTATCAACATTTCATTTCCTCCACGTCAGTTAGTCTACCTTGATGGAATTGTCCGTCTTTTTCTTACCTGTACCCTGGCAGCATTCGGTTTCGACAAGTCCGTAGTCAGATTTCCATTCCCTGAGGAGGTAGCACTGCAACCAGCAGACTTCGAGGATTGACTCCTATACAGAATCCTGGCAATCTGGGTATACAACACGACGGAAAGAAGCAATGGAATCAAATAAAATAGGATGAGATCGGTGAAATAGTAGCCCAAGTACTGCTCCCGTGACAATTTATGCTCACAAGTTTGCACGTTCGCATAGCCCTTGTAGAAAATGGGGAAAGTTGAGGTGAGGAAAAGCCATGGGAAGCAGTAAATGAGTGCAAATATCCAGACACAGCCAATGATCTTTTTAGCTCGGTTCACCGTGCAAACCGTCTGAGCTAGGAAGGGTTTGCAAATCGCGATGTATCTAGAACGTATAAAAAAATAAATGACAAGACTTCAAACACCTTTAACCCTTCATTATTGATGTGTCAGCTAGTTTAGTTATCGTCAACCGTATCATTCCTTATTCAACGGATGTACAGTGCGAATGCAACTGAAAGGAAAACAGTTGAAAATTGCGGGACGGAAAACGAAGCGGAAATTCTGTCGACGACAATAAAACAATGTCGAGCTCCCTGTCTTTATCCAGGTAAACTACAATAACCCTGGGCTGACACTTATTGACAGGTTCTGCAACAGAGTTGAGACAAAATCAAGCGATCTTTTCTTAAGAAAAATACCTCGTATACAAGAATCCTGACTAGAATATTCAATTTGATCGTCTGATGATACGCGATACCTTTCAATTTGTTGGATCACGTTCGCTGACACAAAAAATTGCAAAAAGCACTATCGCACTATCATCAAAGACAATCATGCTTTTCAAATTGAGAAAACTGGAAACAACGGAAGAAAGCAATGGCTTCATTGTAACCCCTTAAAATTTATATTTATTAACGTCCATCAACCACACGTAATCCTTATCGTTTCGTCAAATTACATACATACAACATAAAAAGGAGAAAGGGATGCATTTCACAGTCAATTTATTTGATAACAGAAGGAAAATTGATAAAAAACTAGAAAGAAACGTTTTCGAACAAACCTTACAAGGTAACAATTTGTCGGCGAATGCATGCTTTTTGTCCGAGCGACGACAAAGACGACAAGGATATTCCCGAGGACCCCAATGAGAAAAATTAGTCCTTGGAAGAATGTTCCCACGATTCGATACGAATAGGAGAAGTAGACAGGGTCCTCGTACAAGCTGCTGATATTTAATGCATGTAGCAAACTTGCCGGATCGGAGCAATTAATCGAAAAGGTTTCTAAAGAAGAGTTAACACCAGTGATAATCCCGCTGCTTCCCACTTCCATTGAAGAGTTATCTCCGTCGATATTCCCACCGTGGGAAACCAATTCTGATGAAGATGATAGTAAATTAGGATCATTTGGCAAGAGTAAAGACTCAAGAAGATGCTGCTGGTGGAGATCAGATATGGATGAGAATTGATTAGAAGAGCCCCAGTCAGGGAGTCCTCCAATGAGCTCAGAACCATTACAAAGTGGGTGCATTTTTACTGATTTTTTTGTCACGTTTTAGTCGTCGGAGTTTGTTTTGTTGGGCTAAAAAAAGACGGAGTTGAGGAGGTTCTCAAATGGATTTTTATATGTATATAGTTGTTTGTAAAAGGAAACGCACTTTCGTCTTTATTGTACAGTGTCGGTGTAGGAAAAAAATTCAGAAATGGGTAGTTATAAGAGGGACGTCACTCTTTGGAAGTTCTTAAGAGTCGAGATATAATTATAGCACGAGTTACGAACAAAGTTATAATTATATATTATTCTGCTGGAGCTTAATCAGTGTCTAGTGTCTACTTCTGGATCTCTGCTATACTTCGAGGGTTTACTTATATGAGAAAACAAAGGAATAACCGTGGGCATTAAGTTATGGATTTTTATATGTATATAGTTGTTTGTAAAAGGAAACGCACTTTCGTCTTTATTGTACAGTGTCGGTGTAGGAAAAACACTTCAGAAATGGGTGGTTATAAGAGGGACGTCACTCTTTGGAAGTTCTTAGGAGTCGAGATATAATTATAACTCGAGTTACGAACAAAGTTATAATTATATATTATTCTGCTGGAGCTTAATCAGTGTCTACTTCTGGATCTCTGCTATACTTCGAGGGTTTACTTATATGAGAAAACAAAGGAATAACCGTGGGCATTAAGTTGAGTGGGACCAGTTTTCAGTGTTCCAATGTCCCTGCAGACAGAAAAAGTGATTTTGTTACATATGTTCATTGCACATTGTACTTCAAATCTAAGATTTTTTTGTGGAAAAAAGATTAGGATGAAAGACTATCTGGATTTGTAAGATGAAGACATGAATTAAGTAACTTTCCTTGCCTACTTACGTTACCTTGTATATACAGTAGTTATTTAGATGAGTTGCTGAAGATTTGTTGCATTTTTTTGAGAAGGATCTGCACTAGAAGCTTGCGGAGAATGAACTCAATGAGAAAGGTGTATTTTTTCTTTCACTTGAATACCTCTTCGCTCCTTCCTCTTCCGGTGGAATTTCTTTTATTTCAAAGGATGTCTTTAAGAAAAGAGAGCAACAAGAAAATGATGAATGCTTACTGAAGGACTCGAACTGTCTTGAAAGAATGAGCTCACTCCTTGTGACAAAAAGACTACATGTCTTTCACTCTCCTTGAAAGCGTAAATATATATATTCATTATTAGTAAATATACATGTTCTTATGCAAATAATAACACTGTTTGCCTAGCTGAATGAGAACAAAGGGTTGAGTATATTTTTTGCTAAGCTGAGCACAATGATGAGCTGTTTTTTGCCGTGTTTCTACTCTGAAAAATAAGATTTTGAACGTTCTGTGCTCTAGTTGTTTTCTGCGGAGGAGAAAGTCTTTTTGTTTCTATTTATAAGCTGTGACGTTTTTGGAGAACAATATTGTTTTGAGTTCTAGCACACTAGATATTGCAAGTTTCTTGGAACTTTAAAAAATTACTCTGAAAACTCATCAATCACCAAAACACCATATGGGGTTGAAATGAGTTCACGTCACTTATATTTGCTTGTTAAAACTCATTTTCTAAGAATGAAAATAGTAATGATGCAGCACCTTGCTGTGCAAATGACCTTATACGGTTAATTTCTTTTAAAAAAGTGATCGATATTTTATGTTCGTTAGTTACACACGTTAGTTAGTAGTTCCGTTTCAGCTTGGCTAGCTCCGTCACACGAGCCAAACACGACAAGAGGGTAAATATAAGAAAGTTTCATGGGCTTTTTCAGTAAAAGCTACGTAAATACAGTTCAGATTTTAGACATGTTCATATATCTCTTTACTCAATTTCCATCAATGACAAATATATTCTAGAGCGGTTGTGTCAAGTCGACTTGAGATGAGATGAGAACTTATTGCTTTTCCCGGTCAAATGGATGAACGATAAAGATGAAATTGGTATCAGATCCGGAGTATATGCCGGGTACAATGTATATACACTCAACTGGGTTGATTGGTTTGTTTGTAGACTTTGATGGCTCTCTAAGGACTATGTGGCTAGTTGGGAATAACTGGACAGCTTTTACAATGGTATTCTTGTTTTCCTGGAGTTGTACCTCGCCTTCGTTTCACATCGAAGTCTAGAACACTTCTGGCTTTCCCCAGTTGGGGAAGGCTTATTCATATATGGGAAATGTGAAGCGACTCGTAAGACTGCTTGCTTTTTGGCTATCCACCACACGAAACTTTCTCCCAAAGCCAGTTGCAGTCCCAGCATTCACATACAAAATGCATTCTCTGTGGTCTAGTGTGTACGAAACGAAGTGGTAAAAGTCTTCATGACGCTGTTGCTAAAATTGTGTGCCTGTATTCGAAGTCGGCACCAAATGAAGATGATCTAACGTGATACTGGTTGTGTTGTAGCCATCCGTTGGCATATATTTGATTGTTTTGCATGGAAAGCTCATGGGAGGAGAAGGAAAAATGCAAAATAAGTCTGTGTTTTTACTCAAGACAATTTCCCTTTGTTAAACGGTTGTTTGGAGTCGTTTGCATTTGAGAAGAGCATGAGAAGAAAATAGAATGTGCTTCGGAAGAAAAAATATAACTCTGTGTTTTTACTCAAGACAATTTCCCTTTGTTAAACGGTTGTTTGGAGTCGTTTGCATTTGAGAAGAGCATGAGAAGAAAATAGAATGTGCTTCGGAAGAAAAAAAGTTTGTTCTTTGCATCCGGTTCTAATTTATACAGTTTTATGATGTAATTGCGTGCTAGTATGCTTCTAAGGTTGTTAGAAGAAGCTTAAAATAAAATCTTTTTCGCATTTTTCTCATGGAAGTTTTGAATATTTTACTTATGATGTTGAAATTGTGTTGGAATTAATGTGCTCTGGTGCAAAAGTAGCCGTCGTCGTGGCTCTCCAAGGAGTAAAGGGTAAGATTGAGATGTATGAAAGAAGAGATCGTGCATATACTTTTTGAATGTGTTTTACATACTTAAAACTTTCATTCAAGCTTTATTTTAGGGCAAGTAGTGCTGTAATAAAATGAAACATTGTGTGTTTTTCTGCCTTTAAAATATTAAATTTTGACCAGGTCTTAGCCAACGAAACTTTCTCTTATTCTATGAAATAAAAAAATATAACCTGATGAAAAAGGAAAATGTACAAAAAGATCATTTTCGAGTGAAAAATTACTTTGTGAAATACTAGAAAATCTGAAAATGCATGCGATACTACTTCAATAGCCGTTTTGTGCTATTCATAATTAATTGATGTCTTGAAGTTGAGTGGAGGTCCAAAAATGTTCGCTGTATAGTATGTGCTTTTATTCGGGTTAAAATATTCAAGCATAGTAACAATATGCTCACTGAATATATAGCAAGTATTTGAGTTGGATATTTAGGAAGGCGGTTGGAAGCAGAGGGGTAAGTTAAGTAAAATAAGACAAATACTTATTATTAAGGAAGGCGGTTGGAAGTGATGGAAGTCATTAAAAAATCAAACTACGAAGGCATTTGGGAGCTTTTAAACAATCAGCTTAAATAGCAAGCACATATTATTAAAAAAATGTACATCTCCTTTCAAGTATTATTTTAGTGTACGTGGTTGGTTTCAGTGAGGTATTGAAATGTCAATCAGAGACTTGTAAATATTCATGAGAAGTTAGTAAATAAAGGACTCGGACGTCATTTGATACCCAGTGAGTGGGAGACTATTAAAGTGAAAGTATTCGGTTTATGGATGTCAATAAATGTCAAACTGTGTAGGAAGCAAATAGCTACGTACGCTCCCTTCATCCATTCTAATTTTAATTAATTCATGAAGAAATTTATGCATATAAGCTTGTCGACATAAGTTGTGGTTCTAGAATGCCTTATACATACCTAAATCCACTAAAAAAAACTCGTATGGATGAGTATATGCATAGTACGTACCATACTAACTAACTAAATTACAAATGTGTAGGTAGGTTAATTTTTTCCCTTTTTAGCTTCCCAAACATGACCCATCCTCAACCCTTCAAAAGCATATTTGCATAATACACTGTGTCTTTCAAACAACTTTATATACTCTGTGTATTCATGCAAACGAGTTGTAAAGCTCAGCAGAATATTTAGAACTACAACAAAATTAGTCGGTATAAATATTCATGAAAAAATTGAATCAAATATTAATAGTAAGCAAGGACACAATCCGCCTGCTTCAATGACAGCGTACGTTGTCGTTGTCAATTCAACGGACTAGATATAATTAGACAGAAAGCTCAGCTAGTCGCATGGATAGTGAACCATCCTCGAATAAGAGTAGGCAGGTGTATGCACAGTGAAAGCTACATACTGTTTTAAATTTCAAGTTATAAAAATAAACTGGTTGAAGTGTTTGACTAAGATGAGCATGTAAAGCTAAAAGGTTGAATGTAGGTCGAGACTTTATAGTTTTTTTTGTCGACACTTGACGAAAAAAACACAAGGGCAGACTTTTCATTAAAGGCCAACAAGTTTCCTATGTAGGTGCCTATTTTACTCCCATACTTTTAAAACTATACGAGTCGTTATTGCCAAAACAGACGTCACTCGAGTTCCGAGTGAGTTACTCCCACATTCTAACAATAAGTACCGCTATGCTAGTGGGATTACTATAGGAGAAAAAGTTTAACGGATGTTTGATGATGGGTGAAAATCTCTAGTTCACTCACAATCTTTTTTGTATATTAGGGGTAAATTCTGTTTTAAAAAAATATTTTTCTCCTTTGTTTATCAACTGGGTTGCCCAGCCTTGAGCCTGGATTCATTTCCTTAGGTTTGCAAAAGAAGCCACTCTGAGGAAACCCACTCTCGATGGAATTGTTTGGTTGTGTGCAACTGATTTTGAAATTCCAAAAGAAAATTGACAGCTAAATTGCATCACATTTCTTTCTTACTTGTTCACTAGTTATTAAAGAGTTTTACCCTTTTTATTTAATTGCCAGTATATGTATTCATGTAATTCACATTCTCCACGTAGAAAAATATGTTGTGAAAATGCTGCTAAACTTTGTGAAATCGGAAATATATCGTTATCACGCAATCTATATTCACGTACATGGCACACCAAGGCACACCGAACTGACATTGTACGTTGTACGTGTGTTCAAGTAAATGCTCGTGTTTTCCTAATGATAATATTATCACAGGAACATTTCATTTTTTGAGAACGAATTCTAAATGTTACACGGAATCTTGTACGTTGTACGTGTGTTCAAGTAAATGCTCGTGTTTTCCTAATGATAATATTATCACAGGAACATTTCATTTTTTGAGAACGAATTCTAAATGTTGCACGGAATCTTCCAAACCCAGACAGAACTCTAAATAAGAAAATGTATCGATGTATGTGTAGGAAAAAATGGGACATTTTACAAATTTCCATCTCCTCTAAAATTTGTCAAAGTAAAAAGTAATAAAGCTCCGAATTGACACAGAACTATACAAATGAAGATGAAATTACATTATCAGCAGAAGCTACTTTACTGAACAGCTGCCAATGGTACGCGTACATACTCATACGATACATACATAGCATCAATTTCTCAAAAAGTTAATAACAATAGAATCTTGTGTAAGAAACCGGTGATAAGGTGAAAGCGAAGGGAGAAAGTACAACAACGACCATGCAACCCTATAGAAGCAAGGTATTAACCCTATATGATGACCTGTTCACTTCTAATCACATCATGATCACGTTACAATATTAATGCGGCCATGTTCGTTGTTGTTATATATTAAGCTCAACACCAGCTGTCTCATTTCATGTGTAAATATTTTATACACAAACTATTCGATAAACTAAAATTAGATTTTTCCAGAGGACATATTAATATTTTACTGCATTGATGTACCAAAAAACAAAACAAGACTTTTTTACGTCAGCAACCATACACGAAAAGCGTGTATGATGGCACTTATAACAAGTTTAACAACGGAGAATCGTCAGAGGAGAAGGATGATCATTAACACAAGATACACATAGGTAAAGTACTTTCTCTTGCTTCAACGTCTGTCTGCAAGGGATAAATGTAAATTTAATGGGGTTGGTAATAATAATAATATGATACGAAGATGAAAATTGCGAATAAGAATAATGTTCTTAAAATAACATGTAAACCTCAAGATGTTGATCATGTTTGTTTTCGAGTACCCGTGGTAAAATAATCTCACATCCGCGAATTCGCGGCATCCTGGCTTTCCGTTATCTTTATTCCATATCGTTGTGTAAAATGCTCAACTAACAAGATATGCAAAGTTTATCGCTGTGTGTACAGCTCTGCGATAATGTGCAATAACGAAAATGAATGGATGATATGGGAAGGGAATATCTACTTAAGCTGATGCAGCTGAGAGAAAGTTAAGTTGGTATGTGGTAATGGTTACAAATTACAGGTTCATTTATACAACATCCTCTCGGAACGTTTGTAAGTAGCACGGCACGGCTTGAGGCGGGGTATCCTAAACATTTCGTATATTTTATATTACTTGGGTTTCTTCACTTTCTATCTCTCCTTTTTTGTAAATATTATACATACACCTGAACCACTACTTGCTTTTTTTGCTACATTAACTTTTCATGAAATGTGCAGCTAACGTGTAGTTTTAGATTTTCGTGCCATTTCACAGTTATTCATGAGCAACTTCTTGTCAGCAGTTCAGTAACGCAAGGTATGTGTCTATGGATAAAATAAACCATGTTACTTCTGAGCACTTCGACTGGATGGAAGCCATTGTCAGTGAAGAAACGGTTATTTGAACGTGAGTCACAATTCGTGTGAGTGGAAGAAAGAGGCAGACTAAAAATGAAAAAAAAGGAAAGCCATAGCAAGGAAGAATATGTGCTAGCAGTCCATTCGTCTGGATTCGATTCATACAGTGGAAAAGGAAACGGAACCTGAGTTATGTGCTGTATATTTTCAGAACGTTTTTTCTCCCTTCCTTTCAACATTTTCTTTGGTTTAAGTATATATTGCCATGAACCTCTTCTTGTATACCTATATTTTTCCCAGTGGGTGTTGCAAAAAAACGATAGGAATTCATAAACGCCATACAATGTTTCGATAAGTTCTTTAAAAGGGGTAGATCGTAGATGTATAGAAAGGAAATGACCTCTTCGAATGGACACATACTTCCGTCTGCATTTGATTCCGGTGGTTGAGTCTACAAATCCCACCTACATGAAAACACAATAGAACCAAATCTAAAAAAGTTTTTATGGATATGGCTGTCCTTCATTGTTAAGTTCAAGGTTTCAATCATGACATCGTCTATCCGTAGTGGGGTTGATAGGATGCTATGGGTGTACTTATCTAACGGAAAAATCTATCAGAATTCGGAAATGGCTTGAAAGTGTACAAATGAGATAACAAAATTATAGTACCGAACCTTGTTGTGCTGATAATACTGTACGAAGCATGTTGACTGACGCTGAGGCACTTGCAATTTAGACCTTGGACGGTTATTGAATCTAGCAAATGCTTAATGACAAGCGGTAAGTGGGTGTAAATTAACTTAATGACAATGAAAAAAACTGACCTTTCAAGTTACACGATATTGGAAAGAGTGAGGAGGGTGTGTATTTTTACATGGAAAAAAGGTTTTATCCATTTTGCCATGTAAAAAAGAACATGGAAATTGTATGGTAAATGGATAAAACATATTTAGGCGG
>JAHZNA010000450.1:0-20411 GCA_027743935.1 Sinodicranocentrus sp. ZH6 | reverse complement strand
ACTTTGTTGATGTAGTTCATTCTAACCAAGGTCGTTATGGTATGGGCGGCAGTAATGGCCATGTTGACTTGTAAGTTGGTGCCTTTTCACTTCTTGTTTAAAGATTGTCGATTTTTGACGTGTAAATTACATGCATTACGTACAATTTCCATTTGTTTTTTAGTTTCCCTAATGGAGGTGGTCCTGAACAGGTACTTGTAATTAAACTTGATTTTGAAATTATATCAAACTAAAAAGGGTTGGTAAATTGTTCATTTCGTTGTTGTATTCATTCTACTCAAAAAAAGCCTGGATGCTCTCCCAGATCCGATATTCCAGGTCTTCCAGGTACTCACAATCAGTCAACCAATTATTATTCTATAAAAATTATTTTCGTTCCATTAGAAAAAAAGTTATTATTTTTGCCAGGTTCTTGCGCCCACGTCCGAGCTTGGGAATATTTCACGGAAACCATTTTAGGCTCAAAGATTTGGGCTTGTAAGGCCGTGTCCTACAAGGACTTCCTTTTGCATGGAAAAGAGCATTGCCATGATAAGATTTTGTTTGGACTGAAAGTTCCTCCAACGTAAGTCTAGAATTTGAGTTCTCTTAATTTCAATTTGATAGCATAAACTAATTTTTGCTTTCCAACTTAACATCTTCTAGAGCACGAGGAAGTTATTATTTTGATATCGTCAGGCATGATCCAGGTTCACTTGTAAAGCCTGTTCTCTACGGTACAATATATGGACACGACCACTACGCTCCTATTTCTCCCATTTCTCCGTTACTTCCTCATCTGCAGCACATATATAAGCGGACAGACCCGTGAGGAATTTCCATTAAAAAGTCTCATCATGAAAGGAGAAAGATGGAGAATTTACGACAAATAATAACCTATCTACTCTGCCATTAACAATTTCGGGATGAAAATAGTTTTTTGTAATGCATTCACTTTTCTTCCTGTGTCTGAGTAATTTAATATTTTGTACAAAGGGATGGATGAATATATAGTAGCGTATAACTGGTATATTATGTTGAATATATAGCTTTATTTTTGGATGTAGCTATCGTGGCACCTTGTGTAGCCAGTAATAAAGGGAATATTTTTATAATACTTCTGCAAATAATACATGTTGCAACAACAATTTATATGTTAAACAAGTTCATTCTGCCATGTTATGTTTTACACGAGACACTATATCTGACAGTACAGTATAACTGATCATTCATACCCTTAGGTAAGTACCTATGCCGTATTTGGAAACCTTGGATGATGTGATGAGTTTTGCGCTTTTATACAGATTGGTAAGTTTATTATTGGATTTTTGCAGATTTACGCAGATGTGTATCTGCTGATAAAACGTAATTAAAACGCGTTTTTATATTATTATTGGGTTTTTATTATAAGAGTTCCTGGAAAAT
The DNA here is from genome assembly GCA_027743935.1 of Sinodicranocentrus sp. ZH6. Classification (NCBI taxonomy): domain Eukaryota; kingdom Metazoa; phylum Arthropoda; class Collembola; order Entomobryomorpha; family Entomobryidae; genus Sinodicranocentrus; species Sinodicranocentrus sp. ZH6. Next base: position 19,007 of record JAHZNA010000450.1, on the reverse strand, counting down.
TCATGAACATAATGTTCTTCCTAACGCCAAACATTATAACAAAAAAGCGCAACTATAGCTAATTGGATATGTGCATACATAATGATAATGATTATTGTTGTACAAGAGTGGATAAAGTTCAAAGAAGACAGACAGAAATGGCTCGTGTGACTTACTTCTGCTGCTGCTGCTATGCTTTCCATATAAACATTGAAACTGAGCCCCAGACCTTTTTGTTCTTCCCCTGTCATTGTCATCAATCAAGGATCATAAAAGCTGGGCATAATTCCTTCCTGAATGATCTAAATCGTGCCCCTGTATAATCGAATGCCATGAACATTCAAATTGAAGGATATATATATATATGCCGCAAGCTCTATTTTTCAAGCAAACGACAGTTGTATCGTAACGGGGCTGTATAGTATTCAGGTAGCCATAAATAAAATTTCCAAGAATCCTGGCAATCATGAAGATTTTAGGAGTTCTTGTAGTTTCTATGTTGGTAAATTGTTCACTACAACAAGAGGAGGGAAACTCGACTCCAAACTCAGAAAATGAAACTGAAGGAACAGAAGAGGAGGGAGAAGAAGAAGTGCTTCAATCTAATGATCCACATAGCGTAGGCTTTTATTTGTACCCAAGTGCAGAGTAAGTTCGTACTTGCTAAATGACTTTGCCTTTGAAGATTAAAAAAATCTCTATGAAGTGAAGACTTAACTTGTAATCCTTCAATACTCTCATTACCCCATTCGTGTCCAATTAGGAATTTGAGTTACTTTGAAGAAATTAAAGTTTGGGAAAACGAAACCCTTTACGAATCCAGCTACTCTCCGACAAAAGCTCCAATTATTTTGGTTCACGGATTTGTCAATAATTATACCTGCAAATTCTCTCAGAGGATGAAGAACGGTAAGCGGCTTTAGGGATTAAAGTAGGTTGTTTTGCTTTTTTTTCTGGAAGTCAGTAGATTGCAAAAAAGTGTAAATGCGATTTTCACAGACCATTTTATCATTGAATAGAAAGCAGAGACGCATTGCAAGCAATTAAATTAGTATTTACCATCTCTTTCTAGCATTTCTAGAGGCTGGATATGGGGAACAATACAATTTCATTGTGGTTGATTGGGGTGCCCTGTCCACGCCAAAGAATCAGACGGATCTACAATACCGCCCACTAAATGATTTGGCAAGAAATCCCTTTTATCAAGCAGCCGTGCGAAATGTGCCTAAAGTTGGAAAAAGGATTGCCGAGTTTCTCGACTTTCTTATGATGGAAGAGTATTTGGAGAGTCCTAGTGAAGTTTATCTGATCGGATTCTCTTTAGGAGCTCAAGTAGTCGGAACGACAGGATATGAAGTGAAACAAAACATGTCCGCTCCAATTGGACGGATAACTGGTAAGTGAAAAATTGCATTTCTCTATAATTGGATTAGAAAAATAATTGGGAATGTGGAGGATCATTCATGGTCATTTCACGAGCTATTTGTTCTTTTCTATATAAAAAAAGGTCTGGATCCTGCCGGACCTCTTTACAAAAGCCAGACAAATCTTGCACTCAAGCTGGACTCCAGTGACGCAAGTTTTGTTGACATCATTCATACAAATAAAGGCCAGAGTGGTTACGAAGGAAATATTGGACACGCAGACTTTTATCCTGTAATGGGCTCATAATCTATCTGCTATGCTGCAGAACGTTAAAAAATGAAATGATTTGAACTTTTCGTAGCTAAAAGAAAACTAATAATTCTAATTATTCTTGTTTCGCCTGTTAGAACGGAGGTGGGCCTAATCAAAATGATTGTCTTGCTGTAGGTGCAGGATCAGTTTCAAATAATGTAGCTGGTAAGTTCTTTGCTTGGCTTCCACATGTACTTATGTAAATATTGCATGTATCTTACTTTACTTTTGTGTTTAAGGCGTATGTGCACACAATCGATGTTGGGTTTATTATATCCAGTCGATAACAAAGGAGATCACAGCATGTAAATGTTATGCCACAGCAGATTATTGGTGCAAAGCAACATGTTCCAGCAAGGCTCTTTTCGGATATCCAACTCCAAATACGTAAGTTTTTCATTATTAATGTGATAAATACGCATATAAGGAAAACTTAATATTTAATAATACCTTATTATGTTTTGAAATATAAACTTCACAGAACACGTGGAACATACTATGTTGACATAGTTGGGAAAGAATGAACTTTAACATACGTGTGTAGTTCTGAAAGATAAACTATATATAAACTTGTTTTCAACTAACACGAGAAACTAGTCGCTAATAAAAAGTTTTATTCATGAACAACAATTAGCATTTCTACATCTATCAAACAAGATACATGCAGAGCAAATTCGTAGTTTATAGAATTAAATCCTCGTCTGCACTGTCATAAAGACAGGCAATCATAAATACGAACCAAGATAGAATATTAATATAAATACAAGGAGAAATATATGACACATACTCTCCTGCAAAAAAACACACATATGCAATGTAGGCCGTGCATGACTAAGCAATTCGTTTGTGAAGTGACAATTTAGGTCATAGAAAACTCTATATTAATGTTCACTGGGTGTAAGACGTTTTAAGTTCTAATGCTAGCTTACAACTTTGTTCAAATTGATCACCCCTCCGATGTAGGCCTAATTTTCCTTTTCTATTGTGTCTTATGAAAGCTTTCAGAGAAAACTCGATTCTGCACTTTACTTTTAAGCTTTTATTATGACTCTACTATTATTCCCGAAAATGTCCTTTATAATGGTTTGTATTCATACACGCCTACGCTTGTTAGTTCACAAGGGCAAGGAAGATTGGTACAAGAAAATAAATTTGCTACTTTGTAAAAAATAAATAAATTTGATTTCATTCTCAGAAATAAACACAATGTGAAATCACAAAACCTGGAAGTTGACGGGTGTTTCTTCACTTTCATCAACACTCCCCCGATAAACAATACAAGATATCACATTTACTTATAACCCGCTGATATTCTTAGAGGAAACGGAGTTATTATTGGTTAGAAAACACCGTCAAGTTCCATTGTGAGGTCTTGTTTGCATTACACAAAGATCACACAAAAGGAGTCATTGTTTGAGTTTTGAAGAGTATCGCTCTCCTAAGATTCTATAAACATTCCATGAAGAGCTCCTGGAATATGAGCTTTGAAGCTTGCTCTCCCTACTTCTTTCATAGTACGTGCATCAATGAAAACTAAAATGTCGTCTTCCCCCTTCTTGACGTTTGACATGGCAGCAATAAGAATAAAACGTATTCATTATCTCGCCAAAACATCGAGGATCGATTATTTGCATTTATTTTATAGACTGCGTTCCTATACGAGTTTTCCGCGATCGTTCCATTTGCATAGAAGAATGTATGCTTTTTCCCTAACAACTTTTTATTGATTACTGGCATTTCACATCCTGGCTCCGTGAAAACGTCTGGTGTTAAAGTGATGCTGTTATTGGCTGTCTTTACTGCTGTGGCACAATTACCCTCTATTTTCACAAGGTTCTGGTTTAATGGCATGTCTTTTAAGGTTCCTAGTGGTATCACGAAGCGACGTGCGGAAGGCTGAGCATTATCCTCAACAATATTATTTCGCAACTTGCAAAGATACATTCCGTCTAGAATACCTGGATCATCAAGTCCCATTACGTCGACAACCATCTGAAAAAAAACGTTCCAACCATTGTTAGTCCTACATAGGTATATGCGTATTTGGAATGTAGACACAATAAAAAAGGATTAATTAGACACTAAAAAAGAGATTGTCATCTTTGCCCACCTGTTCTTTTTCAACATAGCAGTTCACAACGTGCAAGAAGAAGAATGGCTTTTCCGAGATGATTTCAGTCTTGATTTGCTTCCCCGTTTCTTTGTCAATCAGATGGAATCTATTTTTGAGACTAGGTCGCCACTCCAACCAATCCTTTACAGAATGCCCTTTTATCAGAGCGGACGCAATAGCAGCAATACTAGCCACATAAGGCTGCTCTATGAATAGAATGTACTTGGAAGTCATTCCAAAACTGTGCACGTAAGAAACACACCCTGGTCCATAGCTACTTGGGATGTTGCAAAGGACTTTTGCCTCTTTTAACATTTCCTTTAATGTCTTTCCTCCATCACTGGAGGGAATACGGATGACGGAAAATTTCAATCCTGTCAGAACTGAAAATCCAATGTTGTACATGTCTCCGTTATCATCCCTTAATGGATGTGCTGACATGCCGTTTAATCCAAATAACCTGTTGGAGTCGTACTTTTCCTCCGTGCAGAGGTTTTCTGGATCAAACTTCCTGAAGAAACATGAATCATTGCAAACGAAATAGTCTTTGCCTAATTTGAAGAGATTACTACTATCGTTGTCCGTCATTTCTGGCATCTACAAGCATATCAATAAAAAAATGAATCATATTTTATTTTTATAAAATGTTTGCTAAAATATGCTGGTCACTTTTATAAAATGATTTTTAAGTATTTCTTAAATGCGGATCAAAAAGCACAATTACGCAATTGTTGTTTTCATGAGCTAATGCTTTTCTCTTATGTAGGACTAGGTTTATTTTATGAATTTGATAATAAATCAGTTTGTGTCAATCTCATAATAAAGTGGAATTAATAATAAATCCGAAATTAAGACAATCGTGGTGTAATAATAGGTGGTAGAACAGCAATGATAATTGAATAATTGTACAATATAGAGACACATTTAAGACAATAGACGGAGCTAATCTTTTTAGGTATGTAATGTGCATAATCATTGTGTATGCAGTTTCGTGCACTTGGAGATTGAATGGTAATCTTTTTAAGGAGGTATAGGTAACTAGACCATGACTAGTGCTGTAGACAAAGGCTTATAATGGGTACCTATATCAAGTCCTTTACTTGGATGTATAGGTGCTCCGTAATAAAGAACAAATTTATAGTGTATAACATTTTTCTTTAGTATCACCTAATTCTTATTTTACAATGTATTCAGTGCGTGAAGGAAGTGGCATTGCGCAACAAAAGTTTATGCAAAGCATAAAGCGTGTTTCCCTATGTATAGGATTCCTGGGTATCTTACAGGGACGTTTCAAACGATTACCCTATCGCTAAACTGAGACATTCCTCTACGTTAAGCTTTTTTTCGCAAGTAAACCTTATGAACTTACAATTGAAGAAACTAATCTGGATAACAAGCCCTTGTTAGGATCTGCATGTGCCTTCGTACCGAATTCAGTCAAAAGTGGCTTCTGGGCTGCGACAGCTCTCGTATAGGCATCGGATTGAAGAAACTTTTTATGGAATGTCACAGTCTTCCCTTGAATCTCAAACTTGGATAGGATTGCATATCCTAAAGCGTCACCGGTAATTACACATTTCAGTTGGAAACAATTCAAAGGAAGACAAATACCAATTCATTCTCACCATCCAGCCAATGATTAAGAGTAAAACTTCCCAAGTCAAATAAGCCAGGTCCGATTCGTATAAACTTTCCACAGTTCAGCCATTCAGGGAGTTCACCTAATCCAGTTCAATTGCATTCATGAATTTTCAGCTTTTAAAACAAATACTAGATAGAATCCGCTATGCAGTAGTTTTTACCTTGAATGGTCGATTTCTCCGGCTCATTCAGCTCCTCACTGCTTTGGAAAAGTTTTCTCAGATCTGTCTCTGATTCTGGCATGTTGGGTTGATCGCCTGGATATTAGTTTTTTTCTGCGTAATCTTACTTTTTAATCAACTCTAGATTCACTCTGCACTGCTTTTAAGCTCCCTGATCAATATCACCGCTTCTGAAAATTTTCCCTGTAAATGTAGATACCGGAGCCGTTTAGGCTTCTACCGGAATAAAAAGCCTTTACCAAATTTGCTAAAAGGAAGTTTCTCCCTTTCTTTTGTTACAACTCGGTGTAACCAGACTCAAGGGAAGCATTGAAATCTCAAGATCCTGTTGTATCAAATTTCACGAAAACTAATAAATACACGTAATACACTATTGGAATGCGAGTCACTAGTCACCACATAGTATTCCTGACACCTGCAAAAACTCAAATGAGTGAATGTATTTGATGGTAAAGCACATGAGGGGTGCGCTCAAGGATCTTGAAAGTGAGAGGAAGGAAACAAAACACTTTCAGAATTACATGTATAAGTAAGACACGGTTTTTTATTACATATCATACATTTAATGACACTTCCTACCATACGTACGTGAATACAGAAACATAAGCAGTGTTTTTAAATGTCTACATGTCTTTCTATGTGGTGGACAGGTAAACAAACTTTTTTGGTAGTACCTACACAGAAAGTGCATTGCACACCCATTATTTAAGAAATGTACGTTATTACTTATTACATAGGCAAAGCATGCCAGACAAATAAAAAACTATTCGCAGTGATGATAACATGTATAAGGCATAGTGTACACCATTCAAGGCATCAGGCATGATTATTGTTGGTAGTCAAGTCAATCAACGCACCCTGATAGTACAATATGACTTGGTGGACTAGATCCTGTATAGATCCCTTATCTTAACTTCATCTTATATCTTCGATATTATGCGTTCTTCTTGTGTATAAGGTACTCACGTTAGTAATGCATGTATTGTTGCACTCTGCAAGCCAAGTGACATAAAAAGAAATGAGCAGTTGAGCGTGACGTATGTCGTAGTTAAAATGCATGAAAGGGTCGCTGTTAAGCTGTACCTTCTGAATGGTTCATTAATTACGATGCTATTCTAAGAAAAAATAGCTCGGTAGTTTAAATGCATAAATGGTTGGTATTTCCACGAAACAAACTCTTATTCGTGAAAATATGTGCATATATGTTATGTGTTATATAGTAGTCGCTCAATACTACATACATTCACTCTGCTTAACGACTGATAAAAATATCGGGCTGGAATTGAAGGGTCGTTTCTCTGAAATGATGACAAAATCGGTAGTTCATACAACAAAATTTCTGTGAAATAGCATTCGCCTACGCATTCAGTGAATTCACATGAAAACGCGAATTCTCAGAATGGTAAAATTGCTACCTAGAGTTATGAAACCCAAAAAATTTCTCGAAGAGGGAAATGCCCTTGATCGTTGTTGACATATCATATAGTGCACACATTGCACAGTACAGAGCACAGTAACCATACTAGTCATCATGTCTTTTTCGCATGATTCACTCCTACGGTCAGTAGTAGAGCAGCTTTCTCTTTTACATATGTAAATAGTTATAAACATGACATTCGCTTCGGGTGATTTTTCAATTTCCAATCCCAAGTGATGTAGAAAGAGAGTCGCATCGACTGCTTTTGTTTATTGACAGCTTAATAGTTGTACATTTTAGCACAATGAATCGAATTGTTCCTGAATGCACATTGGACATACAAGTCTCTTTTTAGTACGCACTGGCTGTACTTGCATTCTTGTCTTCATCAATTAATTTTCTGCATATAATAGTAAAACACTTATTACGTATGCATTTTATCTAAGCTGCAATTCTGAACTTGAATTTACTGAACGTTGTATGTCAAGTAATGTGATGTATCGTTTGTTTTCAAATTAAATGTTTCTTACCAATCAGCAGTTATTTTCCTGTAGCCTATATGTAATTACACTACCTAGTATTCATTTACCTTGAATTTTATCAGCATTTGACAGCCGAGTACTGCATTGCGATTTCCAATTCCAATGAGGCAATGACATGATCATTCAATCCTAGAATTTGGAGGTTGCCAGTAACAAATATATTTGCAGCAGTAGTTTGCCTTAAAACACAGGTAATGTGATGTGGCTGTCGTAACCCACGCTCATGATAATTTTTACGACCATTTTAAAGTTCCATAGGTTTGACTTGCAAATTTACTAATTACAACTGTGTGTGTAAAGTATTTCGCCAAGTTCAACAGTAAGGTGTAAGGTTATTTAAGATGATCGTGGGAGCAGAATATAAATTTTGACGAATTATTAATAATTTTATATTTTATTAAGTCAAATGAAATTTAATTAATGCAGAAATCGATATCTGTCCAAATGCTTAAATAGTATGATATAGAAAAAACTCCAGAATAGAGATAAAATTTACCTCAAAACATCCGCAAACTTAATTCTATATAACCTGCCATTTATATCACATTCATATGCATAACTATGCGCTATTCAAACAGGCAATCTAACAAGTAAGTACCTGCTCAAATTAAATTAAATTCCAAATAGGATGTGGCAGAACTACTATAAAGTAGATCATGATTTGACGAATAAAAATTTAAAGTTATAAAACTAACCTCAACAAGGCATTTGGTAACACTATGAAATTAGTTGTGAGCTATCACATGATTTTTAAAATTAAAATATCACAATCAAACATGTCAAATCATTGAAATCATACCCCTATGATTCAACACAAATTCATTATAACTGTAATTAAACTACGACTACTGTACATAACGAAAAAATAATTTACAATTAAAAGCATGGTTTAAGTATTTACTTAACAAAATAGAATAAATTCCAAACTATTCACAACGAATGAAAGTGTACAGTATATAAATGCTATAGATTCGATCATTTGTTCCATAATAAAATCAACACAAAACAAAGATACAAAAATTCTACATACTATCTCAACCTCAAAAACTTTCCTTATTTTATGAAGGTACAAACAGCCCATGAATTGATGGAGGTATCTGTATGTCGAACTCAGCTCTTGCCAATTCCTTCATGGTCTTTGGGTCGATAAAAACGATAAGGTCGGGTGCGTCATTCCTGTAATCCGTAACTGGACAAATGAGCACCCCATTGTCTTCTGATTCCGCATCCTCATAATCCAAATCCGGGTTTGGAACAAATACTGGCTCACCCACCACCTGGTTCACATTGTCCCTCCAGCAAATAGCCTTCTTCTCTTTCATATCAATCTTTACAGCAGCATTCCTATACTCGGCCATGGAAGTTAATCCAGAGGCATAATAGTAGCGATGCTTTCTTCCAAGAAACTTCTTATTTATCGCAGGGAATTCCAATCCTTTCCCGGTAAGGGCATCAGGCGTAAGAACAATTTGAGAACCTTGCTTGAACGCAGTGGCATTACTGTCCGCGACCTTTACTAAATTTTCTCCATCATTCACATTGTTTATATCGACATCAATAGGGATAACATATTGGTGGCCACATGCTCTCGTCTCATCACCATCGGTACCGCCCTGCCTCAAGATGGAAAGATCCTGAGTTTCCAAAACTTCTGGGGTGTCGTAACGAGACAGCGTCACAACCACTTGCCCATTATCTTCATAGCAGTTGACTGAGTAGAAAAGAGAAATAAGGAGAAAAGGATTATGAAAATGTGAGCCCATTTGCAGCGCAGTGATAGCACGTATCACCTAATAGCTTTATTATACAGTTGCTTAAGTCAAGTGAAGGTTGAGGTAAGGCTTACTCATGTGGACGAAAAAAAATGCCTCTTCAGACATGAACTCGGCACCGTTGCAAACGACTTTGCCAGTGGATTTATCGATAATATAGAAACGGTTCTTGCAATCGGGATTCCATTCCACCCAATCCTTGAAAGACTGTCCTTTAGAGATGACGGAACTCAGGATCTTGTTCAAACTCACAACGTACGGTTGCTCAATAAATACGATGTATTTTTCAGTGAGTCCAAAACTGAAAAAAGATTCATTGAAAAGGAAAACAAAATAAGGCTAAACAATTCTTGGTGGGAAGTCATGCATACAGAAATTCTATTCATAACACGAAAGAGAGAAAAGTTATTTGTGTTGTGGCACGTCAGGTACACTTGTGTGGGAACGTTTCTCTGGGCACACAGTAGGTACGTGGTTACAGGCACGTCGCAAGAGCAAAAGAGACAACAGAATTGGCAGGAAGAGTAAAGGAAGCTTAAATTGAATCGATTCATTCTTTTCTCCAGATATTGTTCTACATGCAAGACAAGTTTCGAGGATACTGACCTGTGATTATAACTCATAACGTTTCTATTCCATCGGCTTGGGATTGTACAAAGAACTTTTCCTTTTTTCAGCACTTCCTTCGGGTCTTTGGTATGGTCCGTGGGAGGAATCTTGACGAAGCAGTATTTCAAGGAGGGAGCGTAAGAAGATCCAATATTGTACGTGTACCCATGTCTATCTGTTAAAGGATGGGGACTAGCGCTGTGAACTCCAAAAACTCTATTCGTATCCCATTTATGTCCTGCAGAAATGTTGGACACATTCAAGTCGTAGAAATAGCAGGTTTCCCCACTGACGAACACGTTTTGGCCAACATTGAACAAAGAAATGTTTGCGTTATCAGTGAACTCTGGGATCTGATCAAGTTAAAACAGAAAAAAACAAACATTGCATTATTAATATAAAAAGGGCAGTGCAACTTTCCCTTCACAAACATTTCCTAGATTCCTCTCTTCTAAAAAAATCAAATCAAATGCAGTTTTCTACTTGAGAAAACTTACAATGGTATTGTACAACCGGCTCATCCAACTCCTTGAGGGATCCGAGAAGGCACGAGTCCCATACTCACAAACGCACGGTCTGTTTGCCTTTTTAGCTCTTTTATAAGCTTCCGACTGGAGAAACTTTTTCTCAAATTTTACACTCTGACCACCAACATGAAACTTACTGATAATTGCATAACCATCAAACCAATGGTTTACCGTGAACCCGTCAGGGAAATCAAAATATCCAGGACCTGTTCTTAAATACACTCCTGAAAGCCACTGTGGGATATTTCCTTGCAACTTGGATTCCTCGGGCTTGGTCAGTTCTTCCGTTGTACGGTAAAACTTTTCAGAGGTTCGTCGTTGCGAAATTGACAATGACATTTTGGAAGTTTTCATCTGGAGTTTCTGGAATGATTCACTTTTTGTTTACAAATCTAACTGCATGCACAATTGGATACTTTGCACGTATATATATGCACACTCCTTCCCATGTAGAGGTGTCGTAACCTCACTGGAGTTTACGCTTTTGGAAATGTTGGCTAATTTTTAGTAACAAATATGCAGTCTAGAACGAACAGTCAACAAAATCTACCACAAATCCAAAAGAACTTATGGAATAATTCAATGAATCTGGTCTAGGCCCACACGTTCGCTGTTACAAACACAACAACTTAGTAACAAATACGCAGTCTAGAACGAACAGTCAACAAAATCTACCACAAATCCAAAAGAACTTATGGAATAATTCAATGAATCTGGTCTAGGCCCACACGTTCGCTGTTACAAACACAACAACAAAAAAGCCAAAACTATTGATCAGAGTATTTCCCAAAGAAAACTTGGCTTGATGCACATCTCAAGTGAACAAAGATCAGCGGAGTATCAAGCTCACTCTCATGTGCTTAACAATCCCTGCAAATGTTAGCGCAACATCTGCTTGCAACGATTAATTGGTAATGAATCTAAGAGATGAGAGTTGTGAGTGTAAGGGAAGATTTCGCAAAAGTGATGTTGATTGCGATATTCTAGTTTACAAACTGAAAGCCTTTAAAGACATTGGTGAAGCTTTTATGTTGCGGACATCCCTAAATTGTCCATCTCTCGTAATCCTAAATGATAAACTAGAAGAATGAAAAATACATAATACCAGAGCACGGCCATACGCATAAATGGGTATAATGTGTTTGGGATGGCGATATATAAAACTTAAGTGATCGTTGGTGATCATATAGCCGTGAACCATGACAGAACGGGTTAAATAACATGCATTCATATATAGCTACATATTACGCGTAATGTATGTAGCTAACTTAATAAATGGCTAAAACGAAAGAACACAATGGACATGAAATCTCGTATATTATTCAGTGCAAATAAATGATAATGGTAGTGGTAGGTAGTCTATAAAGGAATTATATATATAAGTTAGACTAGGTACCAACCAAAAGCTAACACCACGACATTCATACGATGCCATGCGATGGATGAAGCAGTCATGGATCCACGAAATGGAGAACAAGGTGAATCCCCATCTGTAGTATAATCTAAAACCACGGTAAAAAATATTTTACCCTGTTGCTTTTTTGGGAATTCTATTCTGTATTTCTACTGCATTCCCTTTTGTGTGCATGGTGTGCACCTGACTTTTTTTGTAGTAGAAGTATGGAAAATCCTTAACTCATCTTGGCTGGATGGAACACAATCTTCATTCGCATAATCTCTTCTTTTTTTCTTGAGCAAACAATAGCAGTGTAACATGAACTAATGGAATCTCCACTGTATACCTCAATGCACTGAAATGCACACAAAAATTTTGTGGAAGTGTAAATTCTGCTTGGTTCATAAAAGAATGACTCTTGGGATTTTTCCAAGTAGAGAAGCGTCCGCTCGCGAATGTGACAAAAAGGTAGGGTGTGATGGATGAGGTAAGAATTTGTCTGGGCGAAAACAAAGACTTAAAAGAGTCTGGATTTTACACAATGCAATTAATGTTTTGTGGTTTGAAGAGCATCCTGCGTGAAACAAATCATTGGTATGGAATCGTGACAAGGGCATTTTTTCAAGTTCTTGACCATTACCTTCAAGGCTATTTGATACGTGTTTAAGCTTAAATCTGGTATTAAAATTGTCTAATAGAGCAGAGTGGTAATTACATCGGAACAAATTGGCAACTAGTGAAATTGAGAGCGAAGCTCATCAACACGTTATGATTATGATAGATCCTGTCATCTAAGCGAGTAATAATGTACAAAAAGTATTGTTAGAAATTAATATGTCACTGGCTAATTGGATCGTGATTGAAAGCGAAATCCCTTCATTTTGTTTCACTCTACATCTTCATCAGAAAAATGTTCATTCAGCTTAAGATTCTAGTTCAGTGTTGTTCTGCATGAAATGGTGCCTCTCTGAAAAATACATGTACTTTTGAAGATTGAGTAACTAAAAATAATAATGTCTAGTTCATTACCACGTCTACTGTTGTATGCACTATTATCAACTAAAACCATTCTATCACATTATACATGAAACAAGTAAAATCTATAATAGTGTAGCAAATGACCAGTTTACTCTGCTAGTATATCTCTCAACGAAGGTTTGCCAGATAAGCTTGGTCACTAGAATCGTACCACCTAGCTTTTGTTTAAGCCGCTTATATGGTGAGATGTGCTATATGGTCAATTAACGTCATGTTAATTGATGATCAGGGACCATGAAATGACAAAGCCTCTTTTTGTGCTTAAATCAGACGTCGAGTCTAATGTAGCTGTGCAAGCTTATATAATAATCATTAGGCTTGAACGTAGGAGAATGATTTGTGAGCTATCTAAGATGTTAAAGTTGTAAGCCAAGCCGAAAAGACCTTGTCGAGTTTGGAGTGTTGGAAGAAATTTTTCTGAACCATGAATGAGCACTCCATTGTTAATATTATGCTAATCTTAACAGATGCGTATGTTTTTGACTGCTAGATGAGTTTGACTTAATGATATGCGAAAGTAAAGCTAAAGCAAAATGGTATTAGGTTTACCATAACAAAATGCATGCCTATCTGTGTGCAATTGTTGCAAAGCTGGCAAACATTTATTAATCGTTATGATTGCATTGCATAACAATAGGATCATATATTGGTATGCATGCGTATGTGAGTTGTAGTAAATTCTTGCGTCATCATCGTAAAGATCATGACAGTGGTAGAAGTTGTTGTTTTTTATTTAACAGAATACAAGCCAACTACTAATGCGAAAATTTGTACGAAAAACCAATTGATTTTAAGAGCCTGTCTGTGACCCAATGGAATACCTTGAGAACGAGTTCACGTAGCCCCAGTCGTATTATGAAGTAGCAGTATAGTCACACAACTCCTATGAGATTTTTAGTTTTACTTGTATGCATATATGAATGACTTAATGTGGAAATTTTGAGCGTGGTCAATGATGATGATGTTATTAAACTAAAAAGTTTCAATAGTAGTGAGTAGTTCACATTAAATTTTCGTTACGAAATGGTTTGCTTGTATCAGATAAAATGCGTGCTAAGTACTATTAAAATTTGGCAGACGCCTCACAAGAAGTATCTTGATTCATTTGTTCTGCAAACACAAAGAATATAGGAGACAATGGTAGATAATATGGGTTTAAAATGAATATAATATATGATAATTGAAGACGTTAGATGACGCACAGTAAGTAAAAAATGTCTCTGCGGTTTGTAAAAGCGTACTGACAGTCGCGATTTCCTGTCGGGTTGGAATTAGTACGGCTTGGATTTATCATCATCTTCATTTACAAAATGAATATTAGAACTTCCTTAAGTATGACAATTTATAAAAAAATTGGCCCATTAAAGTGATTGCGTAAACAAAACACGTGTTGACTTTTTTTTAACTTTTTTGTTGATATAAACGGGTATAAACCAAGGTGCCAAAAAGAAGTTTGCGAGATGAGATGACGAATGCAATAGTGTTCAAAGGAAATGTAGGTTTTGCCCATATAGTATTGCTACACGTCACTCGCTCCTTTTGGTCGACAGGGAAAAATCAATTTAGATACATATGAGTATATGAGTTTCCTACATTTTAACTTTTGTTGACAGGAACTGGTTATTCAAGCTCGCGAATTTGCAGAATGAATGAATCATGGTTTCTAAAGAGGCTTTGATTTACATAATTGGATGCAAAAAATCGTTAAAGCCAACAACCCTTCAAGTCTTAAGAGGACAATTCTAGTTAGGTAGTATAATAAGGAAATATCTAAAATAGGAACCGAGCTCCAGATCACCAGACCAGACCAGGTTATTCAGAAAAAAATATTTAATTGAACTCCATGCCGTACATGCTTTTGCATTCAATTCGTGATTATTTTATTTATTTATTTATTTATTTATTGTTGTATTTTTGCAGACCAAATTATAAATAATATAACAGATCCATTCATAACCTATGAAACTTAGCCTAAAGAATTAGTGTTACGTTACATTTAACTTCTTAAGAATTTGACAACATCATAATATACTTCCAAATTATTAAACAATGATTTGCTCCAGACATCACTTAATCGGGTTATGCTACAACTCAATTGTACATCATATAAAACACTTAAGATAGGATTTTTGCATCCAGCAAGCCGCTTCAACAGAGAGTAAATAGCCGTTCTACGCACTGATGAGAAGTTCATAACCTCATGCGTTGCGAATAATTGTTTCGCACTGTAAGGTTTCCCAACTCCTAAAATCTTTCTAAATGTATTGTTAAAGGCAACATTCAAACTGTGTCGCTTATCAATATAATCATACCACAAGCTACAAGCATACACATTATATATATAAGCTTTAAATAGTTTACACTTTACACTTTTGCTGCAGCTTCCGTAGCACGAAATAATTAAATTAGCTTTTGCATAAATATCTCCTCTCCGCTTGTTCACTTCCTCGGCATCACTTAAGACTGAGTTCTTTTTTAAAATTTTGCACGCAATGGAATAGCCCAGATATTTAGCAATATTTGAGTGAAATAGTTTGTGACCATTAAAATTTATACATATTGATTTTTGAATAATTTGTAGATAATCGGGAGTAAAGCACTGAAAAATCGTTTTTTCTGCATTGAATTCTAAGTTATGATTAGATGCGTAGGATAAGCAAGCAGTATGCATAAGTTGTAGAGCCGACAGGGTAGTTGAAATTAAGCAGATATCATCCGCGTACATTATATGGTTGATGAGCATATTATTAATATTAGTTCCTATGTTAAGATTATTTAAGCATTCACTAAGGTCATCCATATATACAGCAAATAGATAGGCTGATAAAATTCCACCTTGTCTGACACTTTGTCTTACATAAAAAGGTTCCGAGATGGAATTGCCCCATTTTACATTAAATTTTTGACAATTAAACCATTCTATAAGTATATTAATAATATATTGTGGAGTTCCCCTTTTTATAAGTTTAATTAAAAGTGCTCGGTGATCAACTTTATCAAATGCTTTGGACGCATCAAGATACATAACATAAACTGGAGTACATCTTTTGTTATAATACGTAATTATTTCTCTTATAGTAAAGATAGCGGTTTCACACCCAACACCATTCTTGTAACCGAATTGATTGGAACTTGTTTCTAAATATTGCTTAATACGATTAAGTATAATGCGTTCAAAGATTTTAGATAAACACGTAGCCAATGCAATTGGTCGGTAGTTGCGAGACATAGTTTTGTCAAGTGTGGCTTTCTTTAAAATTGGAACTAGATGTACACCACTCATATTAACTGGCATTGATCTTGTATCAAGAATTTTGTTAAAAAGGAATCTTAGTATTTCATAAATGATGGGATGTGAATAGATTATATTTTCAATACAAAGTTTGTCTGGACCTCTACTTTTACCAATTATACCCAGGTAATTTATAGATTAACGACAAGGTTTGAATTTAGCCTTGGGAATACTAAATAAATACTATATAGGTTTAAAAAATTCCTCTTTTTCAATTCTTTTCTCACCAACATATTTATCTTGTAGTTAACAGCGCTCTAACAGTTCCGCGTACCACACCCCTTTTAAAATTAATAACACTAACCTTCCCAATGACAAACATCCTCCCATAACAGATCACCAATGGCTTGCAAGATTTTCGAAATTTGGACATTTGCTTTCTCTCTTGAGAACAATCCCTCCATGATGCCAGTACCTTGTGACTCCTCTGTCCTATATATTTCCCCCCAAGTTCTAGAAAAAACGTCCAAAATCCCAAAAATCCCAGAGATTGAACAATCATTTGAATTTTCGAGGCAGGAAGGAGTTGAGCCCAGAAGCGAAACGAAACAAAAAGAACATGGACCCCGGTTATCATGAACATTGCATTTGCTGCCAAAATAAGTACTCCGTATCTGTTTAGCCCGTAAACTTGCAAAACTTGAAAGGATCTGTAGATCAACTGAAGATTTTCAGGATGTCTTAGCTCATCTCTGGTTTTGTATCGAGGTAGCCCAAAATGAAGTTCTTTGATAAGATAAGCAAAGTATACCCCGTAAATGAATATTCCCCCACCAACCAGGAAATTAGCGAGGTGCGCCATAACCAAACAATTCCCATGATATAGCACCACAGCGATGGAAACCGGAAGTGAAAAGTACCTTTCAG
The DNA here is from genome assembly GCA_027743935.1 of Sinodicranocentrus sp. ZH6. Lineage (NCBI taxonomy): Eukaryota > Metazoa > Arthropoda > Collembola > Entomobryomorpha > Entomobryidae > Sinodicranocentrus > Sinodicranocentrus sp. ZH6. Next base: position 1,955 of record JAHZNA010000450.1, on the reverse strand, counting down.
GAATGAACGTCCCTAGCCAGAGAGTTTCACGTGGGTTGCATGCACAAAAGTAAATGCAGCCAAAGCAAGATATCCCAATTAAGCAGGATAAGACACCAAGACAAATTTCCACAATGCTATTGAAGGGACTCAAGTTCGGCTTGAAGTTCGGCATGAAGGTAACTGTTCCGAGAAAATTTAAAAAAAAACTAGTTAACATTTTAGAAGAAGAAATGTAAATAAAAATCTGCTTACCGTGAATATAACGAAGAAATTGAAAAGTTGTATTTAAACTTTGAACAATTTCATCCATAAAGAAGCAAACTTGAGAGAGGGAAAAAAGACTTATCAATCCAGCCAGCCAGTATGCCAATGTAATACAAAGTTTCTCAATTTCCTTGTCCTCATAAAGAGTTATCATTTTGATAAGCGTGGCCACCCCCCAACCTATGCAGAGGAAGAAGTGGAGACGGATGCAGTGGGAAAGGGTTTTGTTTGGTGGATTTCTGAAAATTTGAGAACTTTCCTGAAAATCAAGGGTTGAGGCAGAAAGACATTTTTGAAGTTTGATGAAGCTTGCAAGGCCGTTGTAGAATCTGTAGCTGAACATGATTCAAGAAATATCTATGTTGTGTTGAAAAATGAAGAATTGTTTTATGAGACTTGTGTGCTTGAAGTTTCGAATGAAACTGGGGAAAACGGTGAGATGATGTAAGACGAGAGAGACGACATTGCATGGTTTGACATTCAACTTTTTATTTTTAACTCAATGGCACATATTTAATTGTAAATGTGAAGGCTCAATACATCACGTTTTAATGGATGGATCCTTGAAACGAAAATGCGACTTGGTTTTGGGAGGTTAACTCAATTTAGAGCTCGTGACAATAATTGGAGTATAAACTACTTGTAAAGCTCGTAAATTAGTGAATTAACTAAGCTTACAAATAATTTAACCTTTATTTGAGCAATTTAGAAAATCAATGATTACCTGGAAAAAACTTATGTCGACAAATTGTTTTTATCAATAATCAATCAATCTGCCAATTTAAAATCTGAAGTTTAAAAACAGAAATCAATAAAACCAATTTTATTTCAGTGGCAAATGATACAGAATAAAGTAAAGTCAACTAACTCTGCTCAACTTTCCCAGCAATTTTCTCGTCCATAACGTGTAAAATAAATAAATAGAATTCGATATACATAAATTTTCAGAGTAATAACGTAAAAAACTCAGATACTCTAATTGTTTTCGAATAGAAGGAAACAATAGCCAGCCCCCACAACTCCTAGACCTTTCAGAGTGTTGTCGATAATATCGTCAATTTTCATCTCGTTCCATTTTTTATCGGAACTTGGCTAATTGTATCCACCCTGTCAACAATAAACAAGCAGTTCATCCTGCACATAACAATTTTGTAAGTCAATTCATAAAATATATGCTTAAAATCCTCTTACATGTTGCAAAGTTCCCCAAGTTCATCCCCAAGATTGATAAACTTCTTTCAAACTATCTCCATAAATAACGAATTAATTACTGGTGATGTGGTAACCTGGACTGGACTGGTGAGGATTCACGGGATTGCGGGACTTGTTTTAAGATGCTGTTGAGATTTTTGAACGTGAATAACGAACAAACAAGGAAATCTTCCAAGATCTGACGGAATTTCATTTTTTTAATAATTGAAGTAATAACCAAATTTTTATAAGCCATTAAATCTTGTTACAATTATTATTCGCTTATATTGAGTTTAAGTTCATGTTAAGGGATAACTACCACGCTAATTCTTAGAAATGTAAATGTATACTTGGAATGAGTATTTCTAGATTTTAGCCCATTTTTGTGTGCTGTTAAAACTTTAAGCAGTAGCATCTTAACTAATGATACTAGTGCAATATAATTAATGTTAATATGTAGACGAAGGACTAACGACTAATTTATTTTTCCGCCTTCCACATCCACAGAACTTGCTAGC